>SNQJ01S0044595.1:38556-49729 GCA_010110895.2 Picea sitchensis | reverse complement strand
AATGAATAGGTTGACTTCTAATTGGCTTAGGTTCATCGAGTCTCCACATTGATTGATGCACTCAATATTCCTGAATTTGTTTATAGGTTTTTAAATATAGATTTATTGGTTGCTAGCAAGATATAATTATAAATTAAGAAAAAGACCAACATCATTAATTCATATTTACATATAGTTCTTAGATCTTAAGATGACTTCACATTGATTAATTGGCCTTAGACAAAGAAATAAAGTTAGAAACACATTTTTTTAGTCTTACAATTATATCGTGGTGGATTTAATTAGAGATTGCTAATTGACCTTCGACAAAGAAATAAAGTTAGAAACACATTTTTTTAAAGACAATCTTTGTTTTACACATTATTAATAAAAACTCTATGTACATGGCTTGAAAAACTACAAAAAACTTCAGGTCAGCTTATACGTGAGTATGTAGGTGGAAGGTGGCACGAATTAGAGCCCCATCAAACTAAGTAAAGTTGAAAAAAAACAAAAGTATTTAAATACATGATAATTCCCATTTTTCCATATAAAAACAAGAGCTCTATTCTAACAAGTTGCCATGCTTCATGAACCATAATGACCCCATAGGAGATTGTCACCAAAGAAGGGATACTTTAAGAGTGATGGAGACAGGGTGAAGCTAACAACAAAGGTTTGAAGCCTATTCTCAAACTAACCTTGAAAAGGACATAACCAAAGCATGCATTTACTGTTGTATGACGAGGAAGGATTTACTTAGGTTGATTAACTGCCAGTACTTTGACATTTGGGAGAGGCCTTAAAATGAAGGACCACGAAAAAAAATATTTCTTCAACTCGTGATTTCCATGCATATTGAAACCACTAGGTTATTTTGGTTTCAATATAACCTAGTGGTTTTCTTAGAGAAAGCCTCCACACTTTGTTTGGTCAAACATTTAACATCATGATCTCCAATTTTTTAGGTGAAGCTATGGCTCCACCAGTTTATAATATTAACATGACAGTGAAAAATAGAGATAGGAATAAAACGACTTCTATTAAAATAAAGAAATATGTTGAAAACTATAAAATGCAGCTGAAAACAAGTTGCTAGAATGTTGGTATCTACGAAGAGGAGATGTGATACTCTAGCTCATTTGAAAAAGAAGAAAGTCACAATGAGGCTCTAAAGGCATTTTTACAATAACATAAATTCCAAAGCTAAATCCCTAGGAGATGGTCCAAAAGTCATGTGAACTCGTTTGGGTAGGTTGGTACATCGACTTCTCGGGATCATAATTTTTTGCATATAGTCTTTATTTAGGGTGCACAATAGCTTGTTAGAAAGGTATTGACGGGGAGATTCATTTATGAGGATCAATCAAAGCCTTTGGCCATCATTGAGGTGCTTTATTGTGAAAATACGTCCTTTGGACCCTCAAAATGGCCCGAAAGTTTGAAAACCAGCGCTAACAATAGTAAGTTATGAAAAACTATTTTGAGCGGGTTGGAAAAGGTGGATGGCCACAAAAATCCACTTGGATCAATCCTCCAACAAGAGCCTGTGGTTTCTGCATTAAGTTTGAGTTCATCAGATGAATAATTTTCTGTTGAATTTGTCCCCGGGTTAGCCACTTTCCTTGGTGTGAGGGGCTTCCTACTTTAACCACCGATAAAGTGGATCCTCTCTTGTGAAGGTATATGACTGTCTATCCATGATCGTCCAGTGGATGCATGTTCCCATGCAGCCATGGTTGAGTATGTTGGTGTCAATTGTTACGCTATCTGAGGTGTCCAATAATTGTGGAAAATACGGTCGAAGGATCCCATTGAACATTGGGTGGAAGCCAAGGAAGGGGAAAGGTTGAATTTCGAAATGTTGTCACCCACAACTTTGGTGATGGTGTAAGGTCTATAGCAGTGGATGAAGCTTCTAATGAGGCCATGTAAGGCATTGTTTCTATTTTAATAAACTTTATCCACGACAGCGGTGTGGCACTTGATGTTGATCGTGGTGATGCTTGTACTTGACATTGGACTTACATGAAATTTCATAGACCTATTAGCGGATGTGTTGGATATTCTGTAATGAGCGAGGGTGGCTTCTTGACTCCGGTTAGACATGCAAGCGATTAATTAATGATGTTTGGGTGGCTGCAAGGGATGGTGCAACATCCATGGGACCCAATAGTTTGAATTCCAACCCTACACGAAAGGGTGGCCGATTGAGCTATGTATGTGGCTCTATTGTAGTTGTGTTGAACATAGGGAAGACTATCCCTTGTTTGTAAACTCATTAAAAAAATAGGCTAAAATAAAAGTACGGTTTAGCGATCTAAATAATAATTAAATCAGTGGAAGCACAACAATGAAACCACACACATTTGCACACACAATTTTCTAGGTAAAACTCCTAAGGGAAAAACAATACCTTTGTTGATTTTATTAGTATAAAATATGGAGTTCATGTCCTAGGATGTAAATTTTGATCAAAATAGTTGGGAGGTCAAATTTTAAAATAATCCAACATTCTACGGAGATTACCTCAAAACAAAGCGAGAGCATAGCCTTATCCTTTCAACCGACTCAACTCATTTGGAGGTTCAGCGAGCGTTGGGAGTAGAAGTCTCAGCGATCTGTTGAATCATCAAGCAATTAAAAATGATATTGATGTGGAATGTCTGTACGATGACATGGCAAAGTTGAATGGTATTATAGCGGCGTGGTAGGTGACATGGCATTCTTTTATTGGAATATTTTGAAGCGAATCATTTTGTGACCGTGGCATGGTATTTGGAAAGTGCGGGAGTGCATGTGGCCCAGTCGTGGGCTATCACGTGGCACTCTGCTATTGGTTTGGGTGTTGGTTAAAGTTATGGAGTCAGGGCTGACCCGGTGTTTCCTCCACCTCCATAACTTTTAACAAAGTCCAAACAACCGACTTGCCACATTATATGTCTTATCACTTACTCAGCGGTTTATATCTATATAAATTTGATTAATATTGAATATGGGAGATTGAGGCGGTATGACCAGCGTTCATTTTTGAGGGTTTATAAACTTGGCGGTTACGGTGTTATATGTGACCGATGGTTATACCATATGCGCGCAGGAGGTTGGGTTGAGGTATTACCATGAGTTATGCCAGAGTTTATGGTTTACTGTGACCACATGCAATGAAGAGGCGTGGGGTTTAGTTTGGTTTCTCAAATAGATTTCCCAACAATCATTCATCGACACTTGGTGTATTTTCATTTGTTTAAAATCTGCTGTTTTATTTGTGGGCATTATGGAGGACCCATGTGGCCAGAGTGGCCTTGGAAGTAGAGTGCTGACCTAGCGTCCTAGTTTAGACCATTTTTGATTTATGCGTGTCTTTGGGTTTTAACGCGTGTTTTGGAGTGTGTTCTTGGTTCAACATTGTCACGAGGAGTTACCGTTTTGGCAAATAGAGAGATACGGAAAGCTTGAAGGAAGAATGGAAGGAGGCCTATCTTCCTTATTTTTTGGCCGAATGAGGGTCTTGGAAGTAAAATCCCGACTAGGGGTTTTTGGACATTGTGAATCCAATGGCACTATTTTCAAAGGCATTTAAAGACTTATTTTTTAGGTTTTTAACCATTGAAGTCTCGGGGAAGCTCAGGGACTTGAAGCCCTCATTGATTGAGGGTCATGTTTTGGTGAGTCAATTTGTTTTTGTTGAATAGACATTTTAGTGGTGTTATGCACTACGAACACATTGGGATGGGGTTTGAGGAAGCAGGGACTTTACGGGTGTTTTACAGGAGAAGCTCGGGAAGCTTATGGCCACATGTAGAATAGGTCATTACCTGGATGAGCCATGATCAGGTTTTTGATTTATTAGTCATTTTTGGGGTTTTGTGTGTTGCAGTCCCAGTAAGGTGACACATTTTTCCATTGGAGTTGAAACATCTTTAAAATAACTTTGACAAATTAATCCCGGAGAGCCAAAGTCCATTAATGGAGGCTCAGGAAGTGTAGCCGGAGGGTGAACTCCTTTATCATGTTGTGATTGTTGAGTTTGATGGTTTGTTGCCACAGAACATGTTGATTTGTATTTATTTAAGTACATATTTAATGTTTAAAGAACATATCCTCACACATGAACATTTAAAAGAAGATGCATAAACTTGACACATAATTCATCTTGCATATTTTAACTCATGAAGCGGAATACTGGCGGAGTTTGTTTTCATGAAGTAGAGGGTGTTTGCATAGCATAACAAGTCGGCCACACTATTTTTCAGATCAGATGGTATGAGCACTAGTTTGTTTTTCTCATGTGTGTTCCATTGATAGCTTGATATTTAGCTATTGGTTTTGTGCAAGTTTTGTGTTGAAGTTTGATGTATCTTGCAAGGGATGGAGGAAGTTTCAAACATTGGTAGTTCTCATATATCTTCAAAATCCAATCTCTTTGACGAGAGATGTTGAAAGAGATTCTAACCATGAGAGATTTGATAGAAAAGAGATGTGTGAAGGCAGTAGGAGCAAACCTTGAAGGAAGCAGGTTGATAGCAATGAAAGGAGAAAGACCAACTTCTTGCAAAGGTGCAAGAGATGGAGACTCAACTCCATGAGACAAAGGAAACCTTTACCAAAGAATTACATGCATGAACATGGGTATGTGTGTGAGTTTTATCTTCTAATTCCTCTCAAGATGAATGTTTTGTGTTTTAAGAAAATCACACAAGAGGAATAAGGTCAAAGTTATTGTGCTAAAATGGGCTATGAAGGTAGGGTTAGGCAAGCATGCACAAGGCATTGTTGAGCCTATTGTTGTTGAAGAGAGACCAAAATATTGTGGTCTTGGATATGAAACGGAAGAATGGAGCAAATTCCAAAGTCTAGGAGACAAAGGGAAAAGTTCCAAAGAACAAATTTTGTTTCAAGTTCACCTCCTCAAGAAGGCTATAAAGGTGAAAGAGTTCAAGACTTTTGTTGAAAGTTCGTTCTCTCTAGCATGCAAGGCTTGTGTTCAGATGAATGCAAATGTGTGTGAAAGCAGAGAGTTGTGGCAGGTGTGAGGAGGACAGAACAACATTTTGGTCTTCAAAGACTTGTAACTCTTCAAATTCACCTCAAAGGGGCGATAAAGAAAGTGAATGTTCAAGGTATAATTACGCTTATCATTAGGTTGCTTTTGATTATGTTAAGCATGATAAATTTATGTGTAAAAATGGAAGAAAAGAATCCATGCACCTTATTGTGGTTTACTTGTATGTATGCCTTTCAAAATGTTTGGAAAGATTGGTAATTCCGAAACTTTCAAAGCAAAGACAACGTGAAAAGAAGATGAAAAAGATTTACACTCATTAACCAGGCAGGGTCATCATTGACCAATGTTGGACATTACATACAACCTCTCATCTAACCGGCTTGATTGGATAAGAGACAGCAAGAATGGAATTGGAGATTCCATCATTGATGTGGATCAAGATGATTCACAAGAGGACAATTTCCACTTGAGAAAAAAGTCGGTGTTGAGTTGGCTTGGTAAGAAATGGTTGGATTTCATAAGCATTTGGGCATTTTCTATTAAATGCACTTTTTGAGCTTTATATTATTACTGCGACATTTATATTTGAGGAG
Organism: Picea sitchensis; assembly: GCA_010110895.2. Lineage (NCBI taxonomy): Eukaryota > Viridiplantae > Streptophyta > Pinopsida > Pinales > Pinaceae > Picea > Picea sitchensis. The sequence continues at coordinate 44,152 of SNQJ01S0044595.1, read as the reverse complement.
GCATGACAAGTTAGGTAGTTTATCACAACTTGTAGCCTAGAGTTTTATGAATACAATTCGTGAAGGCATTCTTGTTTGTTTTTGGCTTATGATGGATGTCAAAGATGGATATGATGTTCACTTTTTGTAGCCATTTATCTTTTTCAACTCTTATGTACCCACATGTTTTGGGTTTATGTACTATGTTTATCTTTGGAAGAGTTGAAGGGAGTCATATGAACATTTATCGTTTATTTTATGTATGGCTGTAGCAGTGAACACCATTGATGGTTCATCATAGACGTTGTGGTTAAACAAGCGTTGTAGCTATCATGTATAATAAAACTTATTGTCAAATTGGAAGGTTGATATTTTTCAAATGAGTTTCGACTTGTTTCGATGTTGTCTTGATGACTATTTTGTGTCGATCATGTTTTTCGACTAATGTTTAGTCGATGGTGTTTATTGACTTATAAGTTGGTTACATTTTACAAGATGCATAGAAAACACCATGTTCTTTGATGAAGTACAGGATGCAATAGTTTGTTTGAAGAACATAATATTTTGTTGGCTTCATTTTTCAGTCTTGTATAATGTTTGTTTTCAAGATTGATGGTTTTCTTGGCTTGTGACAAGATATGGCAGGAAAGTTTGCAGCTTTGGAGAGTTGATTGTGTTGACAATTAAAAAAGTTCACAAGAGGGACTTGATTCTGATGGGAAGGTTAGCAGTCTTTAACCACCGAGAGAAATGATGGATCACCGGTAGCAGTAGTGGTTGAGGGACATAATTAGGAGTTGCGGTGCAAGGCATGTCCAGGTATGTCAAGGTGATTGTTGAAAAGGCTTTTCAAGTAGAATGAGTTGATATAAATTGAAAGAAAGGAGTATTGAATTTCAGACAGATAATCATAAGCTTTTGGGTCCAAAATCCTTTCAATGAGAAGGCGTGATCAAAATTTGGAACAGGGGTCAAATTAGCTCCAAGATTCCGAATTGCCTCCAGCGAACAAGAGCATAGCCCTGCGTCATCTGCGAACTGGCCTTTAACTGTTTAGGTTCAAATGGACATCCGGGAGTGAAGAATGCTCATAATCGTTGAATGCGTCAAATAGGTAAAAAGGATGCTCCGCATTGGCATGTCGATGCGATAGTGGCGAGAGATGAATGGAAGAGATACGACCAGCGGCGTGGCGGTGTGATGAAATTCATTGTGGCGAGATTTTGGGTGAATGTTTGTGACCGTGGCATAATTATTTGGCGCGTGCCGAGGTGCCATTAGCGAATGTAAGGCGCCGCGATAACTTTTCTATTTCAGGTGTTGGTTAAAGTTGGGCTACCGGGACTCCAACCTACACCTCTATCCTAAGCACAACAATGTCAAACAACCGTGCCCACATTATATGTCTTATCACGTTTATGGGTTTATATCTATATAAATTTGATTAATGTTAGCGAACCATGGCGGGGGTGAGACTGAGGCTTAGCTTGACCCGTGGTTATACATATGACTACACTCTCGCATGCATTTACGAGGGTTTATAAACTTGGCGGTTAGGGTGTTATATGTGACCAATGATTATACCATATGCACGGGGGAGCTGGGTTGGTATTCCCTGTAGTTAGCCCGATTTTTATGGTTTCACATATGACCACATACGGAGAGGCGTGGGGTTTAGTTTGGTTTCTCAAATGGATTTCCCACCAATCATTCACCGACACTTGGCGTTTTTTTCGTTGGTTTAAAATCTTAACCGTTTTTTGTTTGGTAGCGGTGTGCCGAGGACATGACCGTATGTGCTTAATTGAGTTAGGGGTTGTTACCCTAGCGTCCTGATTTGGACCATTTGAGTTATGCACTGCATGGTCTTTGGGTTTAAACTTGAAGGAAGAGAAGGAGAATGGCGGAGGCCTATCTTCCTCATTTTTGAATGAATGAGGTGTAGTAAAAGCCCAGCTAGGGGTTTATGGGCGTTGGTCCATTAGCCTTGTTTTCCGCGGCCATTTGAAGACTTATTTTGCAGGTTTTAACCATTGAAGTCTCAGGGAAGCTCTAGGGAGCTAGAAGCCCTCATTGATTGAGGTCATGTTTTGATGAGTCCAAATTTGTTTTGTGTTGAATAGTCATTTTGTAGCTAACATGCTATGACACATTGGGGCGGAGTTTTTAGGAAGCTTTTGAGGACACATGTGTTTTCCCAAAAGAGAATCTCGGGGAAGCTTATGGCCACATGTAGAGAGGTCATGTCGGTGAGCCATGTCCGTTTTAGAGTTTATTAGTAGTCATTTTTAGGGTTTTATATTGTTTTCTGATCCCAATGGTATAGTTTGTTTTCCATTGAAGTTGTGGTAAAACAAATCAATAAAATATATCTTCAGTGGTTAATTCAGGATTCAATGAATGATGTATTATATCTTCATCAATTTAAAGAACATATCCTCACACATGAACATTTAAAAGAAGATGCATAAACTTGACACATAATTCATCTTGCATATTTTAACACATGAAACAGGTCTGTGAAGTTTTATTTTCGTAGTAGAGGTGCTTGCATAGCACCAAGTCAATACTATTTTCAGAACACCCACCTAAGGAAAAATACAAAACAGCAAGAATATCCTATCACACCTCAATATTTGTCCTTGATCTTGTTGGTGGCTCGCTTTGTTCATTTTCCTCGGACTACGCTTGCACTTGGATGAAAGTCCTTCTCCACCCAACAATGAGATCTCTCACTATCTCATTATGTGTGATATTAGTATTGTCAAGTCTCATCCTCTCACTTAGGTTACCTTTTATAATCTTCATTTTACCCTAAATCCAAAACCTAGATCTCAAAGTGATCAATGGCTAAGATTATATCTCACCTTCCCTTTATGATATATTGGGTGATTTAATTTGATTTAAGTCACTAATGCCAAATACTTGGGAATTTAATTAAGGTACAAGCTGCATTAATTATACAAAGGCATTCACTTTAATAATCGCTTTAATAAAGTGATTATTAAAGAAAAACTCCTTAAGTCCTAAGAGTTATTAAGGATGACTTCCATATGTTAAACGCAAAACCAATGTGGTAGTACTCGTCTTATGCTACAAACATAAACATTGTTTTATATATTCATTTATTATTTTACAAAGTCCCCTTTCAGAGTTTTAAGCATTTAGAGGAGATTACCATTCTGAGGTGGGGCTCAAGTTGGCATCCGTTTTGAAGTTGACACTTTATTATCCCATTTTTTCTTTCTTTCTTTTTATAACATTTTTATTTTATTTTTATATAGCAATTGCATCAAGCTTGACATTCTAGCCCTTCTTCTCATAGGAGGGATGAACCACGGTCCTTTTGGGATACATGTAAAACCATTATCAAAGTCCAATACACTGCGACATGTTCGGGAGTGAGAATGATGATGATATTGTTAAGTATGGAGGAAATGGAATGTTACCCACAATCCAAAGGCGGCCTAATAGTACCCATGTTTCCGAAGAGTGACAGCACTAAACTAGGATAGCTAATAATGACCACCAAGGTGAGGGGATAAACTCTAGGGTTTGTTTGACCTAGGCTTTTGATTGGATAATTCTAGGGTTTAATATTCAAGTCTCCATTTGCTCTTAACATCCTTTCAGTAGAAACCAACCATAAACACTCTTGACAAACAAAATACTTGGTGAGTTTAGGGATTCTAATTAGCGAGAAGGCACCTACAGCCTAGGAGGTGTTTGAAAGTCAACACACCACAGAAAAATTCTATGTTTGTATAAAAGTGGGAAAAATTATAGGTAGTGTGAGAATTTGCATTACACATTTAAAGTTGTCTTTACAATCCTCTACATGAAATCTTTTTTTTCTTGGTATTGTAGTGGGTTTGAAGTATTTTGTGAGAGTCTTGGAAATAGCTTGCATATAGTGTTTTGGTCGGAAGTCCTATAATAGGTGGTAGGTCTCTGTAAATTCATTTAATACTGATAACAAAAAACTTTTTAAATAGAAAAGGTAATTCTACGTAATTGTTTACATAAATGCTTATTGTGAAGAAGATTATTTTTTTTGAATGGTTCTCCATATTTTATAGAATTGTAGCATATGATAGACATTTATCTTAGCTATCTAAGAAAACTGTCTCATGTAAATCATTCAAATATGTAATTGCAATAATATATATATATATATATATATATATATATATATATATATATATATATGCCTCTAATCAAAATTCAATCTGAACATGAATTCTAATGGACAATTTAACCAACATTTACAAAAGTAAATAATAATAAAATTATTGACATGTTGCTTTGTTTGAAACTTTGAAAGAAAGGCTCTCAGGCCTCTGAATCCATTGAACAATGCTCATTAAAAGTGTGAATGGTTCTCCATATTTTATAGAATTGTAGCATCTGATAGACATTTATCTTAGCTGTCTAAGAAAACTTGTCTCATGTAAATCACATTCAAATAAATTGCCAATAATATATATATATATATATATATATATATATATATATAATCAAAATTCAATCTATGGAATAGACTAATGGACAATTTAACCAACATTTACAAATTAAATAATAATAAATTTATAGACATGTTGCTTTGTTTAGAAGTGAAAGAAAGGCTCTCAGGCCTCTGAATCCAGCGAACAATGCTCATTAAAAGTGTATTGCCCCAGATAAATCTTTCATGTGTGATGTTGCTTACTATCTAATACATATAATAATAAATTTATATTGTTTGATTGCAAACACGTATTAGTACTAAATTTATATTGGTGCGGAAATGTGCATCAACACGTAAATAAAACTAACTAAATTTACTGACATGTTACTGTTTTTTGGAAGCGGAAGAAATCCTTTGAATCCAACAAACAATGTAAATTAAAGTTGTGTTATATGTTAAATTTTTAGCTCAGTCGGTGTCTCAGCTATGGCTATATGTCTTAGGCCAGCTGATGGACATCTTAATCAACCCATACCAGCCTTAGTTATCTCAACCTAAGTGTATCTTAGAAAATCAACAAATATTCTTCCTTGAGTGGATTGTGGGGCCAAGGAGAGAGGGCACACCTCAAAAGGTGGTTGAGTTATTTGTGGGACCCTGTCCAAAGGGGGGCACACCACAGGTGGAGAGTGGGGTCCAGCCCAAAAGGGGCACCCCAATCCCAGCCATTGAGACCCAAGGCTGGACACACATCTCAAGGCAAATGGAGGTTGATTGAAGGATACAAGAAGGGGCTAAGGGTAAATAGGACGCGTTCTCATTTTTTAGGTTGAACAAGTGAGATGAAGAGGGAGTTGTGGAGCTAAGGCATTGTTGGCTAAGGAATAGGACAAGAGAAGAGCTGAGATGGGCGCTTTTTCTGGGCATAATCTACATAGAAGAGAAGGGCCAGAACATAAATCATATTTTAGTGAAGGAGGAGGCCATAATAGAGGCCGTAAAACAGAGGGAAAATGAACAAAAAAATGCCGTACTTCATCAGTAGCAAGAGGATGAAAATCTGAGGCCAAACAGGCTGATTTTCTGAGCAAGAGAGGGTCGTACAGGCCATACGGTACAAGGATGTACAGGTTGTACCTTACTGGGTTGTACAACCTCTTCTTGGTTGGG
>SNQJ01S0044595.1:12693-26891 GCA_010110895.2 Picea sitchensis | reverse complement strand
CATCAAGGGAATCATATCAATCAATTACTTGACATCAACCAATGACATCAATCAAACCAAACCATTTACATCAATGACATATGATCCAACAATCTCCCAAGTAATCAAACCATTGGCATCAATGACAACATGATCCAACACTTGCCTTGGTAGGAATTCTTGTTTGGAAAAGCATCTTTTACCTATCTAAAAACAACATCCCAACTGTAAACAGTCTTCTTAGTTTCAAGGTTCCAAAGATTATAACCTTTCACACCATCTTTATAACACATAAAGATACACTTTTCATCTTTATTATCCAGCTTACTCCTATTTTCCTTTGGAACATGTACATAAGCGTCACAACCAAACACTCTGAGATGTTCAAGAGAGGGTTTCTTACCAATCCATACCTTGTGTGGAGTTTTATCATCCAGCATTGACGAGGGTGTTTGATTGACCCGGTAACATGTTGTACCCACTGCCTCTGCCTAGAATTCATGTCCTAACTCGGCACCACTAAGCATTCTCCTTGATTTTTCCATCAGTGTCTTGTTCATCCTTTCTACAACTCCATTGTATTGAGGTTTGTATGGAGTATTCTTCTACATTTCTATACCACACTTCTTACATAATTCTTTGAATTCATTTCCGTAGAATTCTCCACCATTATCTGTCATCAATACCTTTATTTTATTCTCTGTTTGATTTTCTACCAAAGCCTTACACTCTTTAAATTTATCAAATACCTCAGATTTATTTCTAAGAAATTAAATCCATGTGTTCCTTGAGAAATCATCTATGAATGAAACATAATACACATATTTACCTAGTGATGGAATAGGAACATGTCCAAACACATCATTGTGTATCAACTCTAAGATCCCCTTTTCTCTTGTAGCACCAGATGGGAATCTTAATCGATTATGTTTACCATATATTCAATGTTCAGAGAAATCAAAATCTAGAGTGAAATTAGACATACCTTCAGCCATACCTTTACCGTGTAGTGTTCGAAGGCCCTTTTCTCCAATATACTCTAGTCTTTGATGCCACAACATGGTCTTATTTCCAGGGACAATATTGGTCTTGTCTTCTTTATTTCTCTACTCAGGGACAACAGAATTGTTACACCCATTAGTATAAGTGCTTCCCAACAACTTGTACATAGTTCCACACCGAACTCCCCTCATCGACATCGTTCCTCCTCGTACCATCTTGCAATTTCCCTTTCCCAATACAGTATCCACTCCTGCATAATCCAACTTGCTTACAGATATTAGGCTCCTGGATAGTTTTGGAATGTGTAGAACCCCAGGGAGAGTTCTAATCCTTCCATATTTTAGCAACAACTTAACCCTTCCACATCCCATGATTTTGTATATTGAGTCATATCCTAGGAATACATCACCACCATCATATTTTTCATATTCACAGAACCACTCCCTGTGAGGAGTCATATGATATGACGCACTTGATTCCATTAACCATACACCACGGCCTACATGTGTACTTGTATATGCCAGGTAAACATCACCTCCTTCTTTAGTGGAGGTTTTCGCCTCTATGGAAGAGGTATTAACAGATCCCTTTGGTTTATCAACCTTCTTAGACTTGCAATCTTTCTTATAATGCCTTGTTTTACCACACTTACAACATTTCCTCAAATATTTTCTTGGAGACTTAGATATACCTTTAGATTTAGATCTCCCCCCCCCAAAGACTTACTATGATTCTTGTCTTGGGTACGACCTCTTACAAATAAAGCATCTATGCTCTGACTATCCATGTTATTCTACCTCATCTCTTCAAATAACCAGGATGTAACTACATCCTCATACATCAATGTAGATTGAGTGGTACTACCAATTGCTACAACTAGATTATCCCAAGAGTCTGGCAAAGAACATAACAAATTAATACACTTATCTTCTTCTGCAATCGTAATATTAACATATATTAGTTGACTTACTAGAGTATTAGAGGCATTTAGATGTTCTGTCACAAAATCTCCATATTTCATCCTAAGATGATACAACTTCTTTCGAAGAAACAACTTGTTTACTAGGGACTTTTATTGATACAAATTCCCTAACATATCCCATAGTTCCTTGTCCATGGATTCTCCCGAGACATTCAACAACACCAAATCTACCAGGTGAAGTCGAATAGTACTCCTTGCTCTTCTGTCCAACTTCTCCCAATATTCCTTTGACATACCAGTAGCTGGTGTACTAGTAGGTTGTGTACTGGTAGGTTGTGTACCAGTAGACTGTGTGCCAGTAGACTGTGTACTAGTAGGCGGTGTACCAGAATCCATAACGATCCATTGTTCTTTTTCTACAAGAAGTTCCTCCTTATTGAGCTTCCATAGCTCAAAGTTTTTACCATTGAAATTCTCTATCTCGATTCTAGAATAGATCTTCATTCATATTTCTACACTCGAATCACCACTGCAAAAGATCCCACTAAAACCATATTTATCACAGACCTAAGATAAACTTGATCTATCAAGACTGAGCCAAACCCTCAACAACAAAGGTGTCCCCCTGAAGGAAAAAAAGATCTTTGATACCACATGTAAGTTTTAAACATGTGAATTAAAGCAATGCATACATATTCTTAAGAAAAACAGAAATTAATCAATGGCTCATACACATAGTACACAAAGATTTACACTGGAAACCCTTAACCGGGAGAAAACTAGCCTTCCTTGGTGCCACACCTTTCAAATATTCCTTGTATTAATTTCACCATTCACCATACAATATATACAATGTTTAGGGTATTCTGTAACTACCAAAACCCTAATCCCTTAATCTAGGATTAATTTAGAAAACCGCTAAAAATAGTAAAATCTGCTAAAATAGCAAAAACTGCCCAAAAACTAAAATTTGGGGCGTTGCCCTGAACCCTGTCAGCTTCGGGCTACCACCCAGCCAGAGTCGAACATTGTGTGTAACCAGGGGAGGGGGACCTAGCCGCCCCTGGGACCCCCCAGGAAAGCACCCGATGCACACGACACACAGAATGAAGGAAGTTGGGATTGTCAGATGCAATTGTTGAATCTGACATGCCCACACACACACATGCAAAGAATATAACACATACCCAACATTAATTCCCAATAGAGCTTGGTATGGGTAATTTCCCCCCATGATTTCTATGACTTCAAAATATGCAATTGTATTTACTCCATCTAAATCTACTTCAACCTTTTTCATCCTCCAAACATGATAGATATAACACTGATTGGCCATCCAAAACTAAATAGGTGAATAGAATAGCTTGGGATTACCCATGGCTTCCCAAGTCTTCTTGGGTAGTATGTTAAAATCAGATCCCAAATCTAGGATAACATATCTAATGTCATAGCCATTGACGTGAACATTTAGTCTAAATTCCCTTTCAGATATTCACTTCTTTGAATCCAACTTGCATTTCTTTCCAAGAGATTAGCAAAAACCAGCTCCTCTGGGCTCCCTTCACTCTCTAAAGTCCCCTTGAGCATGTTCTGTAACTCCTTGGTGATTTGTTAGTCATCCAAAATTTTAGAAAACAATTGGAGACACAAGTCAATAATATTTTATGGTCACACTGGATAATCATTCTGAGCTACCAAATTCTCCACATGGTTGGGTTGTAGTGAAAATCTTGGTTTTGTGACCATCAGTGCTATGGGATTAGAAATCCATTGGAACATATGCGCAACATCCTTAAAGAATTATTTCTATACAAGTGGGTCATATTTAACATCTTTCAATATTGCCTTGCAGATATTACTTTGAGTCGAGTGGTCAACATCGACACCAGGCCTTGTTCCTCCTCTAGTAATAATATTAACATTGGGAACCTTTTCTTCAATGACAAGTCATGGCTCAGAATTAATAAAATTGGTGTCTCACTGCCTTGCACAATATTCCCACTTCATGATCAACTCATGGAAATCCTTGGTGGCATGGGTGTTTCTTCTATAGTGGGAACGATCATCTCAGAAGAGTACAATCTCTAGTGAGATGTCCTTGTTCATAACAATTATAGTGTTAGCACATAAAATTGTAGGGGGTCAAAAATAATTTGGTTTTATTTTTTAGTCATAGGGTCTTATGAGTCTTAGGTTTTGGGTATTTTTGTTTCCATCACTCAAACTTTGATTTGTATAAGCAAATTTATTTTTAGCCTTGGTTTAGAGTCTTTATATCAAAATATTATCCATCATGATAAGGATAATGGTCTTTATGAATGATCCAGATTTTTTCGGCATGAAATGGGAGCAGAGATATAATAAATCAATGCACAGAGATATCTCAGATATCCAATAATATAACATAAATGTATCAGAGATGAAACCATAAACACATAGATACATTAAAACACAATTTTCTATTAATGAGCGAAATTGTACAAAGACTGTAAAAATACAAAGTGAAAGACTCGCTATAATGGTGGCATCTTATCTCAGAGAAGAGATGTGTCTGCTACTCGCATTCGCAACAAGATGATTTTATAGTGAGGCTACAAAGCCCTTTTTATCATAAATAAAATCCAAAAACCTAACCTTGGAAGATGAAAATCCAATAGTTTTGTGGACCCTGTTTTGGGTAGTTTGGTGTATCAACTTCTCATGGGCATAACTTTGGCATATGATCTTTGTTTGGGGCGCACGATAGCTCGTTGGAAAGGTATAGTTGAGGAGATTCATTTTGGGGGCTCAATCAAAGCCTTTGAATATCATTGAGAATTTGATCCTGAAAAACATTCATTTAGGCCCTCAAAATGGCCCCAGAAGTTAAAAACTGCCAAAAATAGTAAATTACCAAAATTGCCAGAAAATTGTTTTGAGCTAGTTGGAAAAGGTGGGTTGCCACCAATATCCACCTAGATCAATCCTCCCTCTTTAGGAATCAATGTTCTCCATTGCGTTGAGTGCCTAGGGGAGAGAGGAAAACGTTTGTTGAATCTGCATCTTGATGAGTTTCTTTCCTTGTTGGATAAGTTGTGCTACTTAGCTTGTTGAAGGTTGTCACGAACCTGTGGCTGGAAGAGTTGGAACTTTTTAACCAATATGGCTACATGAGATTCCTATTACAGAAGGAATATTTAAACTTTGCTACAATCTTTTCAACCTGCTTCTGTTGGATAGAAGGTGCTTGGGCTGAGGCTGTAGCAGTTGCAGTATCCTTATGTTCACATTTTGAACAGATTGTGAAGAAGCTGAATTTTGTAGTATGAGATACTACCCTAAGACATTGTTTAGGTGGGATGGTAGTTGGAACTACCTCTAGTATTTTGTAGAGATGACCCCCCAGAGTAACAATGACACAAAGGGGTCAAGACTCATAGATATCATGGTGCTTCCACATATATGGTTGGCCCAAGAGAACATCATAGACATCCAGCAAGGAAACATCACGTAATACCTCATCCTTGAAGGGTTGGATGTCGTATGAAAATAAACACTATTGGCTGACATGAAGATCTCGTCCCTAGTGAAGCCAACCAATGTTGTATGGTTGCAGGTGTGGTGTTGTCGACAATCCAAATTGTTTGAAGACCTCTACTGAGATGAGGTTCTTATGGATTCCTCTATCAACAATAAAATGTAATGGGGTCCCCTTCACCCACATTTGTGAGTGAAAAAGGCACTCCCCCTCTTCAGGATCTATGGGTTCTTCCGGTTGAATTGTTGTGGTCACGACAATAGCAGTGGGGTCTGCGTCGATGATCTGTCTTCTATCAATATTTTCTAAATCAGATTTTGAATAAGGGTTCGACTCCTTGTCCTTGATATTGACCACCAATGACTTTTTTGAGAGAAATTCATCAGTGTTGTGCTAGGGGATTTTGTGGAAATCACACCATTTTCTGGTGTCCTTCTTCGTCTTTCTGTGACCCTTCTTTTTCTTTGGCTTGGACTAGTTTTTAGGAGACTGTTTTTTAGGGTCATCTTTATCATACTTTGGTTGTTGCGAATTTGCATACCTGAACTCCCATTTGTTCTGGTGCTTAAATTTCTACTTGATTTTAACATCATATCGATAAACAACATCGAGTGATGGGATGTCCACAAAATCCATTTCAGTTTGGATGTATCTGTGTAGAGCCCCACGGTATTTCAAAACCAAATGTCATTCGAAGTCTTTGATACCTAGCTTGGTGCGCAAGGTATGGAAGGTATTGGTGAACTCCATAACTTCATGTCCCCTCTTTTGCCACAATGTGGTCCATATCATGTACTAGTCCTCATAGTTGCCAACAGGATAATATTGTTCCTTTACCACATCCACAAAAAAGCCCCAAGTGGGCTTGGCCCCATATATTACAGACTCCTCTGTGGAAATTTTATCCCTATAAGTTTCCCACCAATGTTTGACATGGGGGAGAGCCTTAAGGAGTGTGAAGGTGATATTTTCCCTGTCGGAGAAATTATGAACAGAGAAATAATGTCCTAGCAGATTTAACCATTTTTCTAAGGCATTTTCATCTATCTATCCTTAAAATATGAGAATATCAAAATTAACTTGTACCTTGAAAGGTTTACTTCCAAAGTGTTCACTTGATGAAGACGTGCTTGTTGTTATCGTTAGGTGTTGAAGGATGTGGGAAAAATTCTCCATTATTATGTCCCTCTGTCGCGTGAGAGATTGCTCAAGCAACAGATTAATAGAATCATTTTCTCTGTCTTTTTTATTTTCTTCCACCATTGATGGTTTCTTGGACATGCAAGAGAAATTGTATTCAAGAGAGATAAGCTCAAGACCCAACTTTCTATAATGGGACCTTGTCGAGGACATGCACTAAAAAACGATCAAGAGCATCCTGCTCTGAAACCACTGATCTAGATTTTTTCGGCACAAAATGAGAGAGAAGATATAATAAAGAAATGTACAGAGATATGTTGGATATCCAATAATACAACAAAAATGTATCAGAGATGAAACCATAAACACAGAGATACATTAATACACATTTTTTTACTAATGAGAGAAAATGTACAAAGACTGTAAAAATATAGAGTGAAAGACTCGCTAGAATGGTGACAACTTATCTTTGGGAAAAGATGTGTCTGCTACTCGCATTCGCAAGAATATGATTTTAAAATAAGGCTCAAAATACGTTTTTATCATAAATAAAATCCAAAACCCTAACCCCAGAAGATGAAAATCCAACAGTTTTGTGGACCTCGTTTTGGGTAGTTTAGTGTATCAACTTCCTGGGGGCGTGACTTTGGCATACAATCTTCGTTTGGGGTGCACGATAGCTCGTTGGAAATTTATCGTCAAGGAGATTTATTTTTGGGGCTCAATCAATTTCTTTGGCTATCATTTAGAATCTCAATCCCGAAAAACCTTCATTTAGGCTTTCAAAATGGCCCCGGAAGTTAAAAATTGCTAAAAATAGTAAATTACCAAAATTGGTAGAATATTGTTTTGAGTCAGTTGGAAAAGGTGGGAGGCCACTGATATCCACCTGGATTAATGAGTCACACTCTTGATCCTAAAAATCATTACCATCACATCTCGTGCCTCCAATTTGTACACAAGTTTTCCTTTGTCACTATCCAACCATTTAGATGTCAAGTCAAAAGTCAGATGCATTTGCTACCAACTCACCAAGAGATTTCAAAGCGTACGCATGAGTATCTCATGAATTCATTTGTCATCATTGCATTTAATAAATGTGTCAAAGGGGATTTCATGGTTTTCAATGCCTTCAATTAACCAACTTTTCAAGGATTATGTCACAGGATTTCTAACAGTGTCCTTGAAGTGCACGTTTTGATTTTGAACTCGGTGCTACAGACTGACTGAAGAAGATCATTGAGATAGGATGATGTGTTGATATATCAATTCAAATTCACAAAAATCAACATCAAACACAAGTTTATCAGGTACTCCTTGATGGTCTCCATGTTGTTTAAATATTGAAAAAGGGGTTTATGCTGCTCTATCTATTAGCGCTCTGAACTATTCAAAATATTTTGTTACAAACCTTCAAATCCATTTCCATGGTGCCCTGAATTCTACTCACTAGTCCAGACTGTTACCTTGACTTCAATGCATCTTTTTCTTTGCAAATAAGTCATATGTCCCATTGAATACACTGGCACTGCGAAATGGTTATTTGACTTTGCATCATTAGCGTGTGCTGACGTTGAGGGACTAGAGAATCCCCAATGCCAACATTTTCAACCTCCTACAGGGCTAGGCAAGAAGAGACGAGAATAAAACCCTAGGCTTAAAGCACCATACAAGAAAGTGCATTGAACTCCAGGCCAATTTTACCCTAACCTATAGTCCAAGCATGGATTCCTTTGCCTTGCAGTTTTACTTTTAGTAATATTTAATTTTTATTTAATTTATGATTTTTATGCTATTTTATAATTCAATTACTTCTATGTACGGTTTTATACATTTGGAATAACAAAATTAAATAAAAAAACATGCAAATAATAAAAATGAAAAAGCAATGTTTTGTTTTTATTTTAGCAAAAGTAACTAAAACAAAATTAACCAAAAACTAGGGAAAGTTAATAAAACTATGTTAGTTTTAAAGTGATCTAATTAAAAGAAAAGTTTATTAATTAAACATTAGTTTGAAGAATATAAAGGAGTAGTATTTTAATGATATAATATTTTTTTTTATATTTTCATTTGAAAGGATAAGTTAGTGCTAAAAGATTAAAAAAGAAAAAACTTATTAAACAATAAATTCATCAACAATCAAATTATTTGTAAAACAACATGATGAGTTAATATTTAATTTAATTTTTTTTTTAATTTATGAAACTATAATTAAAAAATAAATAAATAAGCAATTAGGAAAAAAAAAGTAACAAGATTTTACCTATAAGAGAATTTTATGTACATCATGTTACAGTAGTCATAGATTTAGTATTTTTTTTAAATGTATTTTCATTTTTAATTTTATTTTGTGAAGGATTAATAAAAGATGAGGAAAACTGAGGATTTTAAAGAAATAACAAAGAGATAGTTTAGAATGAAAAATAAATTGATCTTAATTTCATATGTTTCCCATACAAACTCTTCAATTTTCGAAACCTACAAGACCCTGCGTAGACTAGGGCCAGGTATATGATCTTTAGCCACTCTAGAACAATGTTAAAATAGAGAGACCAAGCATGGAAAATAAAAATAAAGTTGAGCCAGAAATGGAATGGAGCAATGAAGGCAAATCACTAGGAGAAAACCTGCATTTAGAAATTGATTAGTGCCGAATAAAATAAAACTTGAATACAAAAAACTAAAAACTAAACATCCACCTTATGAAGGCCAACAAGCTCATCCTTGCTTTATCCTTATCATTGCTTCGCAAGACCCCCTGTTGTCGATGATTTTGTCAATCCCTCTTGAATATGTAAAAGAAGAATGGAATGAAGCAGTCCTCACAACACTCCAAGCATACCTCTCTCTAAATTTCTACCAAAGTTCTCTCTCAGAATTTTATTTCTCTAAATTTTCTCCTAAAATTGTCTTCTTTAGAAATTCCTGTGAAAACTTTTCTCCCCTTCATCGCTTCACATCGCTTTCCCTTTATACTTCTTAGTGGACTCGGGACTCGAGAGTGAGACTTCTTGAGACCAGTAAAGGGGTATTGACCATCCCATCTAAAGCAAAGAGCTCATATTCTCAATTCCTGCATCCTCATCTGGCACGATTTGCTCTGTCTCAACATCATTGCTACTCCACCAAGGTCAACAACTATTCCAGTGCTAGAAGATCGGGCAAGTATATGGAATAGTTATCTAGGTTTTTATTCACTTCTCTTATATTGTTCAAAGAAGATTCCAAACCATTAAATATAAAATTCTCCATATATAAGGAATTCATTGTATAGACATGTATCAATGTGGATAATATTTAACATCTCTCTCTACTTAATACTAGATAAGAACCTGAAATATAACTTGTTTTCTAGTATCCTTTTTTCCAGTGTCATCCATCCTAGATCAACAACTTATTGTAGTCTCTTATATTTTATCCAAATGATTTTTCTGCTAGGACTCTAAATAATGTAGTTTTAAGAAGTAGTTGAGATTTTCTAATGCCCACCATTATCTTGCAAAGAGAAATCAAAAGCACCATAGTTGAAGAACAGACTAGAAATGGAATGCTACTCCTTGATTCATCTACATTTGGTAATGTTATCCCTTTGTTTGTTTTCTTTACAAATATGGCTCGCATTAATCCTTGGTGCAAATAGTGTATTGTGGTTCAATATAGTTGTCCTTATCACCAATATGTGACATTTCCCACAGAGCATAGGCACAGTGGTTGGCATCCTCAAGGGATTTGTTGAACTAGGTGTTGCAGTATATACATAAATTTCTGTTGTTTTTCTTAGCCAGAGCTCCATAAATCTATCTCTTTTCCTGGTAATAGGTACTCTTGTAGACTCCTTACTTGTGATGTATTTTATTAGGCCTTGCACACCAGGTTCCGGAGAAGATAGAGAAGAGAAAGGGTACTTTGTTTTTATGCAAGTGATTGTCATTGTTTTAGCTATGTATCTTCCATCAATTTCTTTAGCGGGTTCTCTTTTTCTTTAGAAAGCCATCAAATCTCCAAGCTATTTGTAGTGGTAATGCTTCAGTCTCTCTTGTCACCAACTTTAATTCCTCTGAAATTGGAATTACATGCAATCAAGGAGGACCGTGTAGATGTGCAAAGCTCTCGTCACTCACAGATGGACACTTGTAGAGAACCACTTCTTGGTATAGAAGAAAAAGGCCTTGGCATGAAGCCTAGTGCAGATAAGAACACTGTTGAATCTCTAAATTTTGGTAACCCTTTCAAATCGTAGGTCGAGAACCATGATAGTTTTGGAAAGAACCTCGTGGAAACCACTTTAAATCAAATTGCTTCCATTTGAATGATCTTATAACCTATAGCATAAAATATACTGCCTCATGACCATGTTCATTTGTTAGCCATAAATTTTAAAAAAATTTCAAGTGACGAGGTATTTGAAGACTTATTCCTTGAATGTGTAGGGATAACTCAGTGGGAGCACTACGACTCTACGCAAGAAATTGCAGAACAAGGGGGAAGTCTGGAAACGCTTTTCCGTCTAAGTATTGTTGACAAAAATTGTCGTCAACAATTTCCAACCAACAAATGTGCATCGCTTACAGTGGTGTACAAGATTTTAACAATAACTTACGATCCTTGATTCTCTGAAAGAAAGGGAAAGGGAGGGTAACGATAGGACTGAGGGTGACTCGATGTGGAACAAAAAGAGGTTGATAGGGTTGGGTGGACCAGGTTATACAATAGGGGGAGACACAATGGAGGTCAAGGGATTCATTGATTGGGACTTCATGGAATAAATCATGGAAAGTGGTAAGTATGAAGGGGTTTGGTCCTGTTGTATAACATGAAGGGACAACTCTTTAGATATTGACAAAAGTGATTGCAAGGCTAGAAAATTGTCATGGATGTGCGTTGAGGGAAAGACCTAAGTTTAACACTGAACATCCAGAACATGTATGATGGAGGCATATCAAAATGAAGGGGATGGAGAAAACGAAAGAAGATGGGGATAGGACTGATGAACATGAGGAGCAAGGATGCCTCGCTTAGCAAGTGCATGGTAGACAAGCGAGGGATTATGACAAAGGAAGGCAACTTGGTTCACCTACAAGACTATTGTCCACCAAAACACATTTGGTCAATCAGTTAAAAATATACAGATAGCCTTCCTTTTAATATCACCAACCGTTTCTCCATCACTTCTGACCATGAAAAGATAAAAAAGGAAAAGGAAAGTGAAAGAAATAAAAGCGAGAAAATAAAATGAGTAATTGTGAAATAAACCCAAAACTAATCTAGCCCTTCCTGTAACTTTTACCATTATATATATATTATTTATTTGTGTATAGAGGAAAATAAACCATTAGCTTGGACTCAGGTCGGATGAAATTTAGTGTAAAGGAATTCTTCATCTGCTTTGCATGCAGATCTTATGAGTTTGACAAATTTGTGCATGGAAGGACAACCAACATCATACATGCCAACCAATATATTCTTTTCCAGTAATGATGAAGGTATTGACTGAATTAGATTTAGTATTTAGGGTTTGTACATTAAATGGATGACCCATGAATTCAGCAAACAAATTAGTAATATTTTTATGGACCTTTCTATCAGGAATAGGGTCGTCACAATGCAAAGAAGATTCATAACATGGATTAAAAAACATAGGAATGTCCCTACAATATTCACTATCATTGAAATAAAAAGTGCACCTAGGAGGGACATGCTCGATGGTGTCAAGTTCTTTAACCTCCCTTGATTGAAACAAAGGATTAGCAACAATTTTATACAAGTTAAGATCTTGATTGAACTCATAATCATCTTCAAAAGATGAATCCTCAACTGTATCATCAAAGTCATGATGGTCTACATCATTTGACCACTCATTAACATTATCAACAAATAAAAATGCATCATAAATTGCTTTGACATGATCATCCTCGATGTCTTTATCTATATAATCGATTTCACCATCGCATGCGTGCAGATAAAAGGCTCGAAATGAAAGATGACATTGGGATTGAGTTTTTTCATGAGGCTTACGAAGGGTGATGTTTGAGATGTGAGAGATGGATTGATCATTAAGCATCATGATATTATCATAATCCTCTTCACATCCAAGCTCTTGACCACAAGTATTTGATTCATTATAATTAGGCCCTGAGGGAGAAGGTTCCCAAGATATACTCCCAACATGATTTGAAGATTGAGACTCAAAAGAGAACATGTGATATTGTAAACTCTTAATGATAGGGATTAAAGAAGACAAATCCTTTTGTGAATCATAAACGCAAAAGGAGTAACATGTTCTACAAATTTCTCTTCTAAGTCGAGGCAAGTGGATAGAGCTATCTCTATGTTTTGAACATTTTTTTCTTCCAACTGCCATCGGTAAAGAGGAGGTAGAAGTTCATAGAAAAGTAACAGGGAATCCAAGTTGGTAGGGCGAATGGGATTAGGGATTAAATTGTATAACTTGATAAACTAAAGGTTAAAAGTAAGAATGCTCTCATTATCCTTCATGCATAATTGGTTAAAACTTTTTAGATGCTCGTAAGTACTATCTAAATTCCCAAAGGTAGAAGTAAACCACTAAGAAATATCAAACCAGGTAGAGATGCATCCATCAAAATGTTCGGCAAATAAAGAGGCGTCATTGCCATGAAGTGAATTCATGAGCATAAGCATGCAACAATCATTATTATTTACTCTGATAATGGTGAAAGAATTCAAAAATGCATAAACATGTTCAACCACCGTAACAGTTATGTCACCATGAAAAAGAGGCAGATGACTCTTGAATTTGTGAGGTAAAGTGTTAACCGGGTGAGCGAACTTCAAGGAAGTGGGCACAAACCAAGGGGAATTATTTAGGTCTTCTTCAAACTCAAAAATATCATACTTGCAAATGAATTTCCAAGGGTTAGTAGATGAAACCATGTGGTTACAACCACCAAACAGGCTTTCAAGCGATTGAGACATTGAGGTCTATGAAAAATAAAAATAAAAATTGAAAGAATTAAAACAAAAATAGGAATGAACCATTGAACGGTTGTCCCCATTATGGTCGCCAAAAACATATGTTGATGTCGAGAGACTAGAGAATCCCCAACACCAACATTTTCAACCTCCCACGAGGCTAGGCAAGAAGAGACGGAAATATCACCCTAGCCTTAAAGCCCCATACAAGAAAGTGCATTGAACTCGAGGCCAATTTTCCCCTAAGCATGGATTCCTTTTCCTTGTAGTTTTACTATTAGTAATATTTGATTTTTATTTAATTTATGATTTTTATGCTATTTTATAATTCAATTACTTCTATGTGGAGTTTTATACATTTGGAGTAACAAAATTAAATAAAAAACATGTAAATAATAAAAATGAAAAAACAATGTTTTGTTTATATTTTAGCAAAAGTAACTAAAACAAAGTTAACCAAAATCTAGGGAAAGTTAATAAAACTATGTTAGTTTTAAAATGATCTAATTAAAAGAAAAGTTTATTAATTAAACATTAGTTTGAAGAATATAAAAGTGTAGTAATTTAATGATATAATATTTTTTTTTATATTTTCTTTTAGAAATAACTAAAAACAAAACTAAAAGAAAAGAGAAGTTAGTGCTAAAAAGATTAAAAAAGAAAAAAACGTATTAAACAATAAAT
>SNQJ01S0044594.1:83026-119129 GCA_010110895.2 Picea sitchensis | reverse complement strand
AACGAGGGAATTAAATTAAGTGAAACCCATGGCCTTTAAATGATAAAGAAGGAATAATTTTTTTAAAGTGGGGAAGTATTGAAATATAGGAATCTTTAAATATATTGAAAAGATAAAAACTGCATTTATCTTTTGGGTTCAAAAAAAAAAAATTAACAAGAGAAAATTAAATAATAAAAATTTAGAAATTGAGGAGTAAATCAAGGAATGATTAAGGAGTAAATTAAGGAGTAAATTAATGAATGATTAAGGAGTAAATTAAGGAGTAAATTAAGGAGTGATTAAGGGGTAAATTAAGGAGTAATTTAAGGAGTGATTTTTGAGGAAGTGAGGAAATTTGAGTCTTTTAATTATTAAAAGAAATTAATTTTGGAGAACGAGAGGCATGTGTGACACTTGGATGGCGGAGACTGTTTAGAGGGTTGTCATTAAAAATTAATTAATTAATGATTTAGGGTTTAGGTTAGTCTCACAAATTGCTATAAAAGAAAGGGAAAGGAAGGAAGAAAAGGGGAGAGAACGGTTAGCGTAACGTTACGCTGCGGAGTGGTGGCTTGACGGATTGCTTGTGAGGAGTTGGGTATATCTTAGCTGTGTTGGAGTGGTAGATCAGCCGTGGAGGCGAGCTGAGATGCTAGTCTATCTCTGGTTCTTGTGTGGCCCCTTTGCGGCTCGGGGGGCTAAGGGGGAAGTAGAGTACCCCTAGCATTTGGCTGGGAGGTACCGGTGAGTTTTCTGCGGTTGGCAAGCGGGAGCAGCAAGGAGAGCGGACACGGCACGGAGCGCGAGGCATCTCCGAAGTGGGCGAGTGGCTAAGGTATGGATTGTAAATTTAGTAGACTAGAATGCATGCGATTGCTCTGACAATAAGGTTAGTTACCTCAGTCATTAACGAGATGACGAAGGGTTTGTAAATGAAATTGCCGAATATAATGGTCTGGATTGGTTTGAATAAATTTTGTGTGCGCGGCCAATATATTTTATCCCACCTATGGTTGCACTGCCAAAAATTTGCGAATTTAACCAGATACACCAGCTACTAATGTTCATAAATTGGGATACGGCTTCTTGTGTTGAGATTTTTACCGTTTGTAGGTCGAAAAGTATTAGGCATCTGAGTGCAGAATTAGCGTCTTATGAAAATGCTCGATTCATGATAAGCTTGAGTATTTCGCCCTCGTTGAAAGTTTTCTGGTTACATAGTAGCGTGTGTGTGCCTCTTTTTTTCATATGACCATAATTAGACCACAAAATGTTTTATTCAGTTAGTTCTGCAACAATTTATTTAGGTGGATGGAACAGTTTCCGGTTTAAATGGACAATTTCTGTGTTATTGATTTCGCTGGAATTTTTATTGATTATACATTGGGCGTTTTTACTTGGATCTGCGTTCTACATTGGCTGTTTTCCTTTACCTACAACATTATTGCTTTTTGGGCGTTGTTGCGTGCAGTGGGCATCCTGATGGGCGTCCTTCTAGCCACTGTTGTCTGCATGTTTTTCACTACGTTGAATGCCGCTGTTGTCTGCATGTTTGATCTGTGTTGATTGCCACTGTTGTCTACATGCGCTTTTGTATTCCTGTACGTTTTCTTTATGTGTACAGAGCGAACTTATAGTCTCTGTATGCGTCTCCCTGTTTCCGTGCGATGTTACTCCCTGAAAGTGTGCGTATTACCTCTGCATGCATGTTATAGATATTACTGGGCGTTTTTGTAGTGTACAGAGCGAAATTGTCGCCTCTGTATGGGTCCTCCTTATGCATATTACGACGTGAATTATTCGCTGACAGTGTGCGTTTTATTTGCCGTTGTATCTTGGGAGGGTTGTACTGATGATGGGCGATTTAATTGCCCCGGTGTCTTGAGCTAATTGCACTACTACTAAACGTTTTTGGGACCACTGTTTGTTGGCATTTTGCCTTTTTTGATGGGGCATATATCGGGCGTTTGCCACAGTCATGGGGCGTGTTGGATCGTGGCCGTCTTGGGCGAAAACTTTGACATGCATTGCTTGTGCTGGTGTATAATAATCCGCGTAAAAACCCTGTCTGAATCTGTGTTTTAAATACCGACTTAATCTACATTTAAAGACATGTTGATCCGCGTCCTAATCCCGTTTTAATCTGCATTTTCATTTTTGGACCATTGGACGAGATCTGCGGAAATTCTACCAGTGCCAGCTGTCGAATACAACAGAGCTTAAATGTTTCCCCTTTTTATGGGAGTAGAACGAGAATTTAATTCTATTCTATTGATATTGGATGCGTTAAAGTTATAGCATTAATGTGCACCTGTGCTGATTAAAAACAACCAACCTCAAAACGCCCTCACCTCACTCAATGGTTGCCTTGAATACCCAAACTGCCAGAACCACCGAATTTATATATATATTTGAGGATGTTGTTATATTTATCGCCTTTTGAAATGGGAACGTTTTAAATGTTGGAATTTAAATTTCTGTATATTGGTTACAACGCTATTTTTGTTATATTGCATGTGGTCATTTTAGTGAACGGTTGCTGTCATATATTTACATTTTTCAATTATGATGACTAATTGTTATTTTTAAATCCGACATTATTTACATATGTGAGGTTGATTATTTATGTTGAGTGTTTTAAGAGGTGATGTTATTGATATATGATGACCTATTAGATAATGGTTACCTTTTGATTATTGTCCTTATAATATTGTTATATTTTGGGCCATTTCTATATATGCTGGAAAAGGTGTCATTTTAAAAAAAATATGAATTTTCTTTTAATCCCTCTTTACGCTTAATAATTCTGGGATTGGATGATTATATGCTAGTTTAAATGCAAGAAAGTGAACATGTCTCAAGAAGTTACCTTGTGTATTGCAATAGACTAATGAAGGTGAAGTTCCTTTAGATGTTAATATCACAATATCTGGTATAGGTTATTGTTTTAGAGTCTGGATGGTATGAGAGCTGTCATCTAATAATTGTATTGAGTTAATGAAAAATGATTTAAATTTAATTAAATAAATTAAAAATTAAATTAATATAAATTTATTTTTAAGAAGGTTAAACCTGAATTTCCTTTGCAATCCTTTTTAGTAGTTTGATGTTAAAATATATCTATGCTAAATTAAAAAGGATTAACCTTAAGAAAGTAACTATGTCTGAAGTTTACCCTTGATGCTTAATGGTTTGAAACTATTAATTGGTCTTATTCCAATGATAGTACATTGAGCATTCTAGACAATATAACCTTTATTCTTCTTCCTTTACTCATACAGTATAGCAATCATTTTACCAAATGATTTTCCTAGATGATTACTTAATCCAATAAGATTATTATCTAGCAACTTGAAGAGTACTTAGAATATGAAAGTGAGGATATGGTTGTTGTTAATGAACCATAATTGGGGTTAGCAAGGTTAATGTTGTTTTAATGAAATGTTGTTGATGAGGTTAAGCACAATGTTAATAATTGTTTAACCGCAATAATAATACTTGTTCCAATGNCAATATCTGGTATAGGTTATTGTTTTAGAGTCTGGATGGTATGAGAGCTGTCATCTAATAATTGTATTGAGTTAATGAAAAATGATTTAAATTTAATTAAATAAATTAAAAATTAAATTAATATAAATTTATTTTTAAGAAGGTTAAACCTGAATTTCCTTTGCAATCCTTTTTAGTAGTTTGATGTTAAAATATATCTATGCTAAATTAAAAAGGATTAACCTTAAGAAAGTAACTATGTCTGAAGTTTACCCTTGATGCTTAATGGTTTGAAACTATTAATTGGTCTTATTCCAATGATAGTACATTGAGCATTCTAGACAATATAACCTTTATTCTTCTTCCTTTACTCATACAGTATAGCAATCATTTTACCAAATGATTTTCCTAGATGATTACTTAATCCAATAAGATTATTATCTAGCAACTTGAAGAGTACTTAGAATATGAAAGTGAGGATATGGTTGTTGTTAATGAACCATAATTGGGGTTAGCAAGGTTAATGTTGTTTTAATGAAATGTTGTTGATGAGGTTAAGCACAATGTTAATAATTGTTTAACCGCAATAATAATACTTGTTCCAATGGAATGTTAATATTTGTAAATTGAATTTTATTGATGACGTTTAAAAGCGCAATGTTTAAGGTCATCATACTGCAATACTAGTGATTATTGATATGCATATATGGCGTAATGTTTTGGTCGTTTCATTATGTTCATCCTGGTTGCGTCGCATTCGTCGTTGGGTGGCGACGCAAAGCCAATTGGGTTGTTGTTGTTTTCTTGTACACACGCACACACACACTTTTAAAAACCAAAAAAATAAAATAAAAAAATTTTGCACCTATTATCAGAGTTGTTGTCTTAACAAGGAAGGTCTTTACAACATCGTGGAACCTCTTGAACTAGGTAATTGTTAACCTACAGTTCGAGCCACGACGGGAGTTGTAGTAGGCGGTGGCAGGGTTGTTGTCCACCCCTCTCCCTCAACCTCTCTGGAACTCGTGTGTGGCCCCTTTACTCCATATGTGAGTCTGGTCGTCAAGATATCGTCAGTCTGCATCATCGATAATCGTGTCAGAACATGTCAACATCAAATCATCAAATCAATGAAATATCACAGTAAATAAATCAACCCAAAAAGAACACTCCCTGACTCAATCCAGAGTCCAAGGGGTTCCACTGATGCCTCTGCATCCTCAAGGTCAAAAACCCTGCACACTCAATAAAATTGAGTCAATAGCACCTGTCCACATCAAATGGTAAAACATCATGTCATCTATCAATCGCATCATAATCAAGTATAAATGTTTTAACATCATAAAATTCTAGATCACTTGCGAGAAAGTTTCCTCAAAGAAAAAGTTTTCTCAGTGCGCCAGAGTGGGATGTTACAATTTTGTTCGCACTTCAATTCCGTAGCTCCATGGCCTCCGTCGCTCTGATACCATGTAGAAATTTCGATACAAATTAATGTATTCTTACGATTCTCCTGATCTAAAAATTCCTGCTACTTGTTAAATATAGAATCGCTTCTACTAATATTCTTGCGGAAGCAATTAAATTAAACCATGATTACAACCACAATCACAAAGTGAAATATCAATAACACACAACACAGAAGTTTTACCTTGAAAGTGTAAATATGAAAACCCCACTATCACATATTATGTATATTATGAATCATGAAATAATCTCATACAAAACTCTAATCCAAGAGCTCTCTGTACAATTCAATCGTCTCACACTGTCATACACAAATCAACAAATACATGTGCTAATTTCTGTGTCCAGAGAGCCTTCCTCCTCTGCACAATCTCTGCAATTCGAATTCTCACACTGATCTTGATTATTGTGAATTGCCTAGTTTGCACATGCTCATAAGAATATTCACTGCATGTGTGAACAAATCACAACCGATAGCCAAACCATCCCTTTCACCTGTTATCTCAACTGGATCTCCAATGGATTTCCATGCATGTAGTTAATCGTGATGAATCTTCAGTTGCATGTGAGTTAACTGATTAACTGAACTCTCACTAATGCATGTTTAGTTACAACTAGTACAACTGATCTTAACTCACTTAACTACACTTATGATTCTGTTACAAATCCAACTCACTCAGTTATGAATGAAATAATAGATTAATATTTATTATCTAATTTAATTAAGGGAAAAGTAAATTAGACACATGTTTCTTGTTGACTTTTCAACATAATGGACCCAAGATTGTTTGATGTAAATATGACTCGTTATTGTCTTATCATGGTTGATAATAAGTAGAAATGGATGAACTCCAAAGTGGTCCCCTTATGGTGAAAGCCCTCACGGGAAGACGCTTTGCGGATTGAGTTATCCTAGAAGTATGGTTAGAGATCCCATGCTTATTTGTGAAATAATGAGATTAACACCAATGAATTTTTCAATGAAACTATCCTAAATGGATAGTGCTTTTCATGCAATTTCTGGTGGTATGTGGACCATCACATAACTCCTCACGGTTAGAGAGTTATGGCCATGAGAAGTTGGAGAACTCAATTTTGGGTCATGGACCCACATTTGTTTGATGGATAACGGTATGAGTTTTGACATATTTTTAGGTAATACTATTCTATATGGATAGTAAATGCCATTCCATTTCTGGTGGTATGTGTAACGCCACATAACTCCTCACGGTTTGAGAGTTACGGCCTTACGAAGTTGGAGGACCCTCATATGTCATCTAGAAGCCCCAAAAGGTCAAAGTAGTCAAATTGGTTTAAGAGATTTTAAAAGGTAAATGATAAAGTGAAGTGATGAGTGTACTATAATTCAAAGTGAATACAAAATAAATAAATTCAATAATAAATTTAGTGGAGAAATTAGAAGTGGGTTAACCCTAAAATAAGGAAAGTGGGCAAAGTGACCTAGAAGTTGTTTTTAAGGAAGTTACTTGAAGAGTATAAATAAGAAGCAAGTCTCTCTCATTTAAGACACACTTGAGAATATTGAATACCTATAGGTGTCTGAGGTAACCAAAGGATATATAAGCCAAATTTATGAGGAAAGTGGAGAAACAAAGGCCAAAATTCAAGGAATGATAAATTCTTTTAATGATGCTTTCTAAGGTATGTTTTTTTTTTAGGTCATCTCACCATTTTCGCAATAAAAAAAATTTCTAGAATGATTCAGACCCTGAAATTTATATTCCACTGATGAAACATATCCAAGTATCTGTGGTAAAAAAATCATCTTGTGGATCATTGTATTTTTGGAGTTACACTCTATGCCAAATAGGGTTTGTGGCTAGTCCTGAAACTAGTCAAAAACATGTGTTTCGGGTAAAAACATCATAACTTATTCATAATAGATCCAAATTCAGTAAGACCAAATGTGTTGGTTAGAGTACAGTCTTTAATATGTTATGTAATAGTTTCATATCAATTCAACAAATATTCCATTTGGGGAAATCTCTATAAGGTCTCTCTCTAGAATAAGCCAAAATTCAGCAAGGTGTGCCATTTTTTCCATAAATCCTTTTCTGAGAGGTTCCAAGTAGTGACACCTTGAGGAGTTGTATAAAACACAATAAAAAACATTGTAAAAATTTATTTATTACAGGTTGATTCATGGTTGATGCATTCTTTAGGTTTATTGGTACATGTTTACAACGATATATCTCATAGTGATAGTGTGATAGTGGTTCCATCATTCTAATTATACTTTAGGGAGGTTGGATGGGGCAAGGACACGTGGTTGTAGCCACCTTCCGATTGTAGACTAAGAACATAGGGGGTTATAGCCTCCTTCTAGTTGTAGCCAGAGAATTGGGGAGTTGGATCTTCCCTGAGGTTGTAGCTTGAGAAACTATTAGATTGGAGCCACCTTCCAGTTGTAGCTAGAAAACAAAGGAAGTTGGTGATTACAATGAATGTAATTATTCAAGAAATATAAGATAAATCATTCTGTGGTTTTCTCCCGATTTGGGTTTCCACGTAAAACACTGGTGTACTGTGTATATGTGTGATTGTTCATTTCTTATTGCTCATTATTGGATAATAATTCTACATTGATATAACATTTGGATTATTTGGAGAAAAAGGATTATAATTACATTATTATTGATTGACCCCCCCCTCTGAGTAATCCAAAAAAAATATCACAGGTTTTATAAACAAATCACAAACCAAGACAACACACAAGAAACCGAATTGCATATATGAGGGACGCGAAGAGAATTAGGTAGTCTTGTGCACAATAAAAAAGATAGCTCATGGGGAAGACTTATTATGGATCGTGATCTGAATCGAATAGAAACATCTATTTATATTGTGCGAGTACTTATGAAACACCTCTTTAAGAAACGTCTACGTGTTTCTTTATATTTTTTTTATCTTTAACATTGTTAGAAATATTTCACGGTCCTAATTTTATAATAATGTGGGAGGTTGGTCATTGAGGTTGATTTTATTTGGGTGGAAATCAGTTTTTTTTTTATCGTTAACATTTTTTTAAATATTTGTGGGTTCTAATTATATTATAATGTGGCAGGATGATTGTGGAAAAGGGTCAGCCGCAGAACATGTAAATGATTATCAACTTCGACTTTCATTTCATGTGAATTTTATTATTTGCTTATATAATTTTACTGAAATAACATTATTTTTGTTGAAATTATATGTAGTTGGAAAGTCATGATGATCATGATTCCTCCAATGAGGAGGGGTTGTATTCATCCCCTGATCCGATGGTATTAATAAAAAAAAGATCATTAAAGCGATCAAGGAACTTGCTAGCTTATTAGATCGTCCAGTTCAAACTTCCGACGTCCTAGAAAGGATCAATCTCCTTATGTGAAAAATTAACACATATAAGGTAATAACCACAACTCAAAGTGTTTTTTTATAATGTACTCATATGTTCAATTATGAAACTATGTTCTTTAACTTTTACATTATCTCACAAAAAAACAATTTTTTTTTTATAAAGTGCTTTTTGGAGTCTGTTCAACCCGATGTTGGTAGTAGTGGTGTTGCATAGATGCCACAGAATCCTAATGCAGGCTATCATATAGTTTATAGAGTACTATTTACTTCTACATATTCCACACCTAATTTAGATAGGATCCATGACACGCACCGCCAGACATCCCCAAATCGGTTAGAATCTAGAGATGGTGACAAAGATGAGGCTCATGATGTGGTTGAAATGGTTTCAATTCCTGGAGATAGATGTGTGACAAGCACAAGGATCCTTTCGTGCACATTTTTGGTCGACAATAACGGACTTCTATTAAAGAAAATAAGAATCCCAGGTAGTTTTTCATATTTTAATTGTTTGATGTTGTCCATCACATACACAAGTCATCTAGATTATTATTTTTAAATTAATGATCATATCTTTTTGTGTGTAGGAAACGACCATTTTTATAGGCACCTAGAGAGTAAGGCCTTGTTGACTTTTGGGGCAACCTTACACATGAGGTGGAATTTCCATAATTCCAACCTAAAAAAAAAAACTTATGGATTGTCTCGAAGGCTTCTTTGGAGTAGACACATTAAATAAAAAAGAGGTCACCTCTGTAGTGGGTGAATATATAAAATATGCGCAGGATGTTTATAGATGAAGCTTGGGAGGAAATCCTTGATATGAGGGTCCTCCCTCAATTCCAAAGAGGGAGTGGAAGGTGATCATTGTTGATGCAAAAGAAAAGATATTGAAAAAATCAGGAGAAAAAATAATCGGTACTCCAAGGTAAATTACAATATTTTGATTTCAATAATAGTTTGAATTTTCATTATGTCTAAATAAAAGTTTGGTTATATAGAACATATTTGAAAATTTTGATGATAGGTTACCTGGCACTTCAAAGGAAACCAAAGCAAGGATTTCCAAATATGTCCAACACAATCTAGGCCAAGGCGGATACTCGAGGTTACGGTCATGAATCGTAAGTACCCGAACATCTTAAGAATATTATTTGTATCGCCTTAAAACTTTCAGGTAATTGTGGCCAAAAACATTAAAAAAACATACTCTTATGCAATGCAGGGTGGTGACTTCAAAACTGAAACCATGGACGAAGACCTCCAACTTGGTTACAAGTATGGATATAAAGTCGTGGTTGATCGTAGGAAAATCATGGGGAAGACCCCAAGATACAGTTTGCGGGATAAGGTAAGTAAAACTCAGTCCACATTAACCTTTCATTACTTATAAAATACATAAATGTTTGATATCGTCCATAATTTAATGTCTTAATTTGTTTTAATTAGGGGAGCAGTACTATCAAAGAAACCATTAGTAATGGAAAATAGAGAATTGATAGTGCAATGTGGCTAGAAGATCATGATGCTCTCTAGTAGCCCCATCCCAGTGGAGTGCAGCCTCATCCCAGTTGGGTGCAACCGCAAGATGTTCCTATGACTGAGGCCCATGATGGTAAAATGGTTGTATATTAATCATATACTTAAAATTTTCGTACTTATAAATTTTGTACTTACAATTTTTTTCATTTCAATGCCAGAGAATGTCATAGTTGAGCCTCCTCGACCTGGAGATCAAGTGAATAGGGAAACCATTCCAATGGTGCCAACTAGTGGACTGGGTAAATAATTACATTACAGAGCGTTTTTTTAATATTAATGAACTACATGAATGATATTTAAAAATTGGCCATATAAATTTAATACTTTTTGTTTTTGTAGGTGATGGCCCCTCACAACAACCTCCTTGTTGCGGGTACGAGACCAAAAATGCTCGATGTGAAAGGACTGAAGCAACATCAGCTTTTGAAGAGAACCTAGTAAACAAAGACATGGAGATGGATGAATTACTTAAAAACTGGAAAACATAAAAGAATACTAAATAAAAATGATGATGTGTAATAATTTTATAAGATAATGAGGTGTACATTATATAGTTGAACATGAAATTATGCATATAATGCATTGAAATTATGGGTAATTTTTCATATGATAATATATACAAGGCTATTTCTATGGCTTGTATATATCTGTGAATGTAATTTTATTATACACTTAATGATAATTCCATATTCTCTTAGTCTTGGAATATATTGATTAAATACTCATTTTTTCTATTGGTTCTATTGGCCTTGAGTCTTGACATACAATTTATGCATCAATTTGTGGCTCCATGGATATCATCCTAGCGATTTGAAGGCATTGGTAAACGTGAAATTTAAGAGATTGAATTTTGGATTTAAATTTTACATGCTTGTTTGTTTGTGGGTTTCAAGAGTTACAAACTTGTATGACACCAGCTCACATAGCATGGGACCCTTCATTTATTGATCCTTACAACATTTGAACCGATAACCAATATTTTTCATGGATCCAATTTATATCATTTATCACTAGGGAAGGTGTTGGTGAAGGAAATGATAGTGATAGAAGTTGATTAGTGTGGATTCTTTTGACATAGAATTCACCTATTAACTTGTTTAGAGTTGAATACGGTTAATTAGAATAATAAGATGAAGGGGAATCTGGGTAGTGTTTACCTAATGCAAGTTGGTCAATAGTGATGATATAGGCCTCATGGGGTAATGCATGACCAAACAATGATAGAGATGATGACATGAATAACATGTATGTAGTCATGGTTGAGAAGGATGTTTTAGTCTAAGGTTATTGTCAAGATGTTAAGGAAAATTTCTTCATATTCAGATGGTCACCCATCAAATGATTATTCGTGTCTCTTGAATTCCCTAATAGTGAGGTAGTCTAACATAAGGAGTAGTCTAACATTGTTGGATTTATAACACTGTTATCTATACATGTGGCCATGGCTCATGTATTCGTTATTAATAATTGTAATTATGACTAGAGTCATATTCTTTATACTTTTATTGTATTAAAAGGTGTGACTAAGTTTGACCTAGTCCAACTTGATATGTGGGCTCAATAATTCTCTTGGGGTGCCAGTTCTTGTTTTGTAGGAACCAAATCTGCAGAATCGTAATATTTTTGTCTTTTAAAATATAATGTGAGAATCCAAGAAAGACTTGGTTCCTTGTGCTTAGACTATGGAGTCTAGGCAACAAATAGAACTTGAAAATGGATAAAGAATATGTTACAAAACCACCCAACAACAAGTGTTATCAGTCAAGGAAAGATATGATATATATGTAACAACCATATGAAATGTTCAACAAAGACACAGTGACACATCCATAAACTTCTTTCACCCACTTAATACATCAAAGATGAGATTAGAGTAAGAGATATAACCTTCTATTGAATGATCAATCCCTTAATCTATCTCCTTTAGAAGGGGCACAAATGATCAATCCCTTAATCTATCTCCTTTAGAAGGGGCACAAACTATCTCAATTTATTTTTTTTAAATAAATATATGTTTGTTGGGTCATATCAGGAGTACAAATTCTCTTTGATAGCTCATCAAAAGTTGAAATTCATGCAATAAATTCCTTGCATTATGAATAACATGAATAAAAATGTTGTTAAGTGACAAAGTTCGAAGAACATTCATGATTAACCACCTTATCAAGAACCCTAATGGCCTCCTCAATGTTTATTAAGTCTTTCAAAGACCATCCATTAATATATTAAATTTTACAACATTAGGTTTGTAGGCCTTGGACACCATATTGTCCAAAACATTGTAAGCTTCCTCCAACCTACCTTCTTCATTACTTCAGTTTTTCTTCCTCCAATAGAATGTGAAGCAAATGATTTACAACACGCATCTCTTTTAAGATTCTACCCAATATTATACTATCTATATAAACCCAAATGTCAACAATAATCATTGATCCAAGGAGTTAAAAATTCATTTTGACAGAAATGCATTGGCATTCTATAGCATTGGCGCAATTTAATAGATAAACAAAATATACTCTTCTTGAATATTCACCCTCTATACAAATATTAATTCATGCTAGTATCACATGATTTTCATAACTTGAAAGAGAGATATACCTCCATTTTTTATTTTATTTTTATAACTTGGGAGTTGAAAATAAGTCTAGTTTACTAAATCCAGGTGAAGACCTTCAAAATTTGTCAATGTTCTTGGTGATTATTTACATATAATATCTATTGTTCGTGAGGAATATAATGTCTCACTTGGATTGACTTTTAGAGAGTTATTATTGTTTATTGCATCACCTTAGCATGATCTTTAGTAAGAATGCCAAATCTTGATAGTCATCGCGTTCAACACCCATATTGTGTCTTAGAAAGTGAAACTCTTAGTGGAAACTGCAAGACAAATAAGTGGAAAAACAATTCCAAACGTGACAACAAGCTTTGCATACCATTTGTTCAAAACATTGTAGCACATATTTTCAAAATCCAACAATGGATATATATAGAAATGAGAAATAATCAAGCACTAATGTTTGTTTGAAGGCCAGTGGATTTTGTTCTAATGAAAAATTGTTTAGAGTAGTCCTCAAAGGCCCACATAATATATGGCATGCATCCATATCAAGTAGATTTTTCTAACTAGATAATAACCATTGTTTGCACATAAAAATGACGATAACTTGAATGTGTCATTTGCACTTCAAATGATAGGCCATCCCTTCGATAAAAACATGAAATGAATATAATATTATCATCATGTCTTTCACTGCATACATAGTAGGCATTGAACATAGAAGTTTTATCTTTCCATATCATGATTATAATTATTGTATTTGGATCACCACTGCATTGTTTCCTTGTGGACCCATGTAGCATACTCCCACTTTTTACTCAATACCAATTGTTATGTTCTTAAGGAAAGATATGAGCAAGTAACCCAAAAACAATATAGTGGGTACTCCCATAAATTCATCCTTTCTTTCACGTGAGAGATATTGTAGAGACATTAGCATAAACATGGATGACAATTTGGGAGAAATTGATATAGTAGAGGGATTACAAGTGTCATTAATAGCTCTTAAAATGTAGAAGATGAAATCTAACCCTTTTATGCCAATAAAGGCTTATAAAGGTACTTAAAACAAAAGATCTTGGTGTTTCTAGGAGTAAATTAATTTTCTTCGTGATAGTAACTTTGTACTTTCCAACTAAGATAAAACATGAAGTTCCATTTCATGATATCATTATTTTGTAATATACATATGGGGAAAAATTGGTCATATATCTCTTAATGCATGATTCTGCAAAATAGGTCCTTTGTTGTGACCTATTTGATTTCCTATGATTCAAAAAACCTTAGTATCTCTACCCAATTCTTTATCTTCTATTTGGTTATTAGATCCCTCAATACTAGTTGACCTGAATTTGATTCCTTCCCTACTCCCAAGGAGCCAAATGTAATTTATCCACCAAACTTTGAGAAAATAATCCAACTAATTATCCCTCTGGTAGAAATTATCGATGAAATAATGGAAACTTGAGAGTGAGAAAACATTTGAAAACCCAAATCCACATTGGTAACATTATGATTTGGAACCATGATCACAAATTATTGATTTCTGGATTTATTTCTTAAAGTTGACATTTTACATTGTTTGAAAGTGGCATTAAATATTCCCTCTATTACTATGAAACACTAATCATTCTACTCAAACATTTGAAATCTTAGTCATTCCTCTAGAACACACAACAAATTTTCCAAACATTTTCGCATTAATATCGAACTGTTACAAAACAATTCTTCAGATCCTGCTAAGATGAACCTGAATATAATTAAAATGTGTACACTCAAATACTTAATATTGAAAAAATCATGGCCATCTATAAGGAATGAATGGTAACATGTAGAGGTTGTAAATATGCAATATCTTTGTATGTGTTTCCTTCATATGCTTATGGAAAATTCTTAATTTGTAAAGGCGATTTAGATTCTTGCCTAATTTGGGAATTAAGATCTAACATTACCACATCGACATTGTAACACTAAAATCACATAGTTCTGATTATAGTAATTGTATCTCCACATACTCCTCTCTTAATCAAATAAATGTCATTTCTATACTTTCTTTTATGGAATGTTTTGAGCCATATCCATTGAAAAAAAATTCATCAACTAATGATTCTTGTGATTAAAGTTAAATATTTGAGCATAAGAATTTTGTTCGAAAACAACAATCCTTAATGACACAAGAAATGAGTTTCAACTTTGTCATTATTGGCATTAATGCATCCCCTAAAATTGTTTAGAAGTGAATTTTTCTTGTTTAGTGGAGAATAATGTGAATGAATACATAACTTAAGTAGCAAATGAACCACAAGAGGAAACACATGTTCTTAACCATTAGGCCAACTCAAGTTATTAATCATCAAAATCCCCAAAAAGTCGAGTTTTAAAATTATCTACAAACTACAACTAACTATGACTAATTAGGTAATTTCATTTTGGATATCTTTCTTTTTCAACACAGAGAACGTGTGCAATCAAAACAATTAAATATAAAATTTCAATAGTACCTAATACTAATATTCCATGTCAAATATAAATGTACACATAAATACCAGATTTGGAAGGAGAGAAAACATCCATCCTCTTAAAGAAGACTTATTTGGAAGTTCTTGAGTGATTTTTTTTACATGCTTTACTTTAATGAGATTCACTTCCTATTCTTACAAGGTAAATTTTGTTCTTCCTTTTATCCCATTTATATTAGAAATCAACATGGATTTAGAACACATATTTAGGACAAGACCGAGAGATGTTATACCTTGACAATTTCATCTTCAAAAGCTTAATGAAAGTTCAGTAAGATATTTGATCATTTGGAATCTATTGAGAAATATTCTCCATGAACAATCTGGTAATTACCATGTTCCTCATGACAACCTTCATCAACTCCTAGAGCCTTAGAAAGAATGTTTAGATATACATAAATTCATTCCGCAACAAGCCTCTATATGGCCCCTTAGCAAGACGTTTGGTATTGAACTCAAGATTAGTGGAACTGATATTTAAGCATGTGATAGGCATCTCAAAGTTCAGACTATTCTAATCTCAAATATCAGTCTAATGTTACACACTTGAACTGATATCAATGGATGTAAAGATCTCAACTAATTTTGATCACAAATTCTTGATTTCAAGGACAACAATTTTTATTTTTATTTTTAAAATAAATATATGTCGTTGCTATTGAGACAAATGTGAATATTCTTGCGATGAATTAGATATACTATCGATGAATTTTTTTTTTTGATAGTATATCTAATTCATCCCAAGAATATTTATATTTGTCTCTCTTGCGACAATATCATTTTCTTGTCTCTGTTGTCGACGAATTCCCTTCTTTGTCTCTCTTGCAACGATATCCCTTCTTTGTTGCTCTTGTGATGATATCCCTTATTTGTCACTCTTGTGACGATATCCCTTATTTTTTTCTCTTGTGACAATATCCCTTCTTAGTCTCTCTTGTGATGATATCCCTTCATTTTCACTTGTGCTACAACAACTGTTGGTCATATTTATTGCGACGACCAACGTTGGTCATTGGGCTTGCGACAACTTCATTGGGTCTTCACTCTTGCGACATTTTCTCAGGTTCATCACACTTTCCATGGAACATGAAGAGACCCAATATTCATCACAATATCCACAACATAACTTCACAAGAGCATTGAAAGAGACGTCATAAAATGACCCAAATTTACTAGTGTTTCTTAGCGCTAGCTCTAGGAATTTCTTATTTTTCGTAATATCATGGTCTATAGAATTTAAATTCAATATCAAGCCTAACTTATCTTCCTCCACTATCACTCTAGGTGTTATTTATAGCTCCACAAGTGGATACTTACATTCTTTAGACAACTTGATTGGCTTCGCTATACCCTTCCTTGGTGGGATCTAATCTCTTAGAAATCTCTTCTATAACGAGGATGCCCACAACGTCTCTTCAACTACAAGTACTTCTACTGACTGAATTTGTTGTTTCCTTCGTGTATGCCTATGGAGCTACTACCTTGGGTGGTGCCATATCTCTTTTCAATAGTCTCCTTGTGACTAACACTTAATACTATACAACACTCTCTCGGCTCTGCAAGTCACTATGGATCGTCTCTCTATTAAAACTATAATTGACCATAACCTTTTTCTCTTCGACCCTCCTCTTTATTTTATAACCCGTCGACAATGGTTAACTTATATTCGCTGCTAAAATTGTATTTTAATCCACTAGTGCTTTGCATTCAATATGTATCTTAACCCTGCATTAAAGCCAAATATTTTGGTGTATCTGGGTCGAGATTTGGCAGTCTATTATGATCTTCGTAGTACTTTCCATTTATTATTACGCATATTCTCCATCTTGACATGATGTTTAATCATAAAAAGAAATTCATCTCATGTTTCCTCTATAATTCTCTTAACTATTATCTGTGTGATTTTCTCTCTCTACATGATCCCCTCTCTGCATAAATTGTTTCCTCTGTCTGTGCACCATGCATCCTACTTTTTTTTTCGTTATATTTTCCTACTTATCTTGTTTAGTTTCCAACCTTAACTCCTTTGAATTTTAATTTACTCTTCAACTTTATACTTCTTCCTTGAATTGTTTTCTTTCTTTTTCCTTTTTGTTTACTTTTTATTTCCTTTTCTTCCTTTTTCTCTCTTTTTCTATATACAATATAATACCTGTTCTATGGTACATGTTCTTAGTGCACAGAAGGACAGTTTTCCCTATACAAATTCAACTGACTCTCATTAAATAGACATTCCATGACTTCTCCATCCAACTTCTCCAACTGAACAACATCTTCTTCTCTCACATATCTGATCACATATGGGCCTAACCAATGCATCTAGAACTACCCTGGGTGCTACCAAAACTTGTTGTCATAAAGTAACACTAGGTGTCCTGTTTGGAATTTATTCTTCTTGATATGTTTGTCATGCGAAGCTTTATTGTGTGCTTTCTAAACCTGCTAATGGAAACGTGCCAAAAAATGATCTTCTTCTAATTCCATAAGCTCTAATAGTCTCTTTTCCAATGTGCCAGAATATGTAAGATTCGTTATCACAACAATGTGCAGACTCAATACGATAAACTCCATTGGCATAACAACTTATTATCTATACCTCAATCTGAATGGAGTATGTGTTGTCAGATTCTTACTTGTGGTCCTATATGCCAATAACACTGCTGGAATATTCTAATCCGATTCATCCTGACTTATGTTGCAAACCTTTATCAGGGAATATTAAAAGATCTTATTGAAATATTATACCATGCCATTTTCCCAAGGATGGTATCAGGTGCTCTTATGATGATAGATCTAGAAATCCTTTGTTAATTGTCCAATCGTCCTATTCGGGAAATGATTTCCATGATCACTCATAATTTTCCATTGGAATTTGCACCTTGTGACTACATTTTTGAACAAAATTTGCGTAGTTATATATGCATTGCATTCTATTATTGGCTCTGCCTCAGAACATCTGGTTAAATAGTTCATCATAGTAATTATGTACCTAGCTCCCAACCTATTAGTTGTTGGATTAATTGGCCCTACAATGTCCACTTCCTACTTATCAAATTCTTGCAATTTCACTTGTGGAACTAAGGTAATTTCATCTCTCCTGTACGACTTTCCAAGTCTCTAAAAAACATCACAACTTTGGCAGAATTCCTTAGCATCTTTGTGAAGGCTAGGCCACCATAATCTTGTGTGCAAAATATTCCAAGTGGTTTATTTTCCTGTGCAATGTCCTCCTGCAACCCCTTCATGAGACTTTAACAATACCATATTTATTTCATGCTGCAATATGCAATGTTGCAAAATATTGCTTGCACCTAACCTGTACATATTTCTTTCTATCAACTTGTAGTCTACTACCTTTACTAATAGATGATTTTTCTGCACCACTGCGAAGTATTATGGGGATTCTGTCACGAAATGAGATACACTTCCACAATAAAACTAGAAGAAGAGAAGAATAATTTAATCAAGAATTAAAATGACAAAGAAATCACACAGTACAGACATATTTTACCCTGGAAACCCAAACCGGGAAAAGCATCATTCCTTGAGAGTTTTTCTCTCTTATTTTCTTATTCAATCTAAATAAAATGTTACATGTCTAATATTGATCCACACCTAAGACACAATCAACATCATAACCTCGTTCTTATGCAAGAACAACCCTGTTAGCCAATCTGGATTATATCTACATGACCAACAAACTCTAAATTACACACTCTTGGAGATTAGCCATTCATCATCTAAAGATTCAAGATTCATTAATTACCCTTTATATCCTTACAAAACACCTCTTTATAGGATTTAAAGTAGGAAAAAAAATCAATAATTGGCACCCAGAAAAGGTTACAGATACATGTAGATCATTGGCTACAAATCCTATGAATCTCGATATTTTGTTACAGTCGACTCCAAGTCGGATTACCATTCAACTACCAGTCGACCTTCATTCGGTATTCTGTCAGTCGCCACATTCCCACTTATTGACCTATTGTTTGTTTACCTCTTTGAATTATTTTCAATTCCTTTACCATGTCGAACCACCTCTACCTTCAACTTCGATCGTCAGTCGATTCACCTCCACTTTCACTGTAAAGAATATAAAAACCCAACTTTATCCCACTTGTTTTCTTCTTTTCTCAAACTATGAGCCTTTTTAACTTTCGTTCAAAGAACCAAGGAAGCAATTCCCATTCCCTCTCTAAACCAAGAGAACTTCAAAACACTAAGAAACTTGCTCCACGATTCTGCTATGTTTTCCAATGTGTCTACTTTCTACCATGTCTCTCAAGAAATGGTATTATACATCAATGTGATTAGTATTTGAATGATAAGTAGGGTTGTTTGTAAGAAATATTACACTTTGAATGTCACAAATTATCTTCATAAATATTTTCTCAAACCTGATTCTTAAACACAACCTTTGAAACCATGTTGTTCCTTTTCTTACATGGGTGGCTTCCATGTATTCAGCTTTTGTTGTTGACAAGGCTATGACTACCTATTGCCTACTCATACAAATTATTTATCCACCGAACATCTTGAAGACATATCCACTGGTCGACCTCCTTTGATCCATATATCTATCCCAGTAGGCATCGACAAATTCATGTACATTTAATTTACCACTGTAACCTCTACGTTTTCCTCGGTAGAATATATCATAGTCCTTCATGCCACATAAATACTTGAATACTCTCTTAAAATCTATCTAGTTCTCATTTATAGGTGTCAACATGTACCTTCTCAACACTCCTACTACATGGGAAATGTCTGGTTGAGTGCAGACCATCGCATACATTATACTACCAATAAAAAATACATAGGGAACACGTGTCATGTCCTCTATTTATTCCTATATATTTTGACATTGTTCAATAGTTAGCCTTGATCCCACCTTCACCAGTTTTCAATATTGCATGTTGAGATGTTTTAGAATTGTTTCAATATACTTTGTTTGATTCAACCAGATATTTCTAGTGGCTTGATCTCTCTTAATCTCCATTCCCAGCATGAAGCTAGATGCACTGAGATCCTTCATGTTGAACATGGAGAATAGTTTATTTTTCACCTCCTTTATTTCATCCATGTTGTTTCCAATTGTCAACATGTCATCGACTTACAAATATTATCATGTTTCCCTGAAGGTAGAAGTAAATATTGAGAGGAAAACACATCCTAGAGGTAGAGGAAGAGGTTTTAAAGGACGAGGTAAAGTAGGGGATGATAAATTCTTAGGCACCTAACCCCTCATGTAGGTAGAATAATACATTACGATGTAATAGAGGTCAATATTAATAAGGCATAGCAATAAGGAAGAATATGGCCAATGTAAGAAGACCTAATAGAAGATTCTGCTTCTAGAATGATCTTCCTCTAGATGGTTCTTTTGATAGGCATATTTAGTATAAATAGTAGTCGAGCGTATGAGAAATTTTGTCTTGGATATTATTGTAATAGAGCTCTACTCGACTCGAGGTTTCCCTCTTGAAGAGACAAGTGATCATTTCTCTCAGTAATCGAAGTGCTCTTTCTAGTGTTATTATGGTATCATTTTGGGTATTATTGTGATGTTGTTATGGTTATATCGTTTTTCATATTCCATTTCTAGCATTTTATTTTTGTTTTGCATACTTTTTATATCTTGAATATTACAAGTGGTATCAGAGAACTTTTCTCGGTAGAAAATTGTGGGTTAATTTGTTTCAGGGTAGATACTTATTCTAGCATCTTTAATCTATAGAGATCTATTGTTACATGCATAAACTCACGGTCGATGATTCATACACGTAGGAAATACAAGTGGT
This sequence comes from Picea sitchensis, assembly GCA_010110895.2. Lineage (NCBI taxonomy): Eukaryota > Viridiplantae > Streptophyta > Pinopsida > Pinales > Pinaceae > Picea > Picea sitchensis. Next base: position 98,406 of record SNQJ01S0044594.1, on the reverse strand, counting down.
ACTTAAGTGCAAATCTGTTGGCCACGCTTGTAGCCCCTATTAGTACCCCTTTGAGTGGTAGCGCATCAGACAACACCTGTATACATATCAACCTAGATTTCTTCAAGCCCTCTTTAGATAAACCGATCAGCCACCTAATTGCTATAGTTCCACCTAGAACAACACTTAGAAATATACTCTCTAGTACCTAGGTAGTCAGGTAGTATGGCTAAGGGCATGGTCTAGCCTCTTTAGTTGGTGCCCTGAGGTATTGGGTCTAGTACTACTGTTGGACCCTGCATGTATATCAGATATATATAGCATAGGGAAAACCCTTGTCTATAGAACCATTGAATATCTAACCTTTGGGGATGGAAACATAAAAAAAACAAACATACAAGATCTATTGTTGCGCAACTGTGTCTCTTGCATTCAATTTCCCAAATCACTACACATTTCTTCTTGATTAAGAATTTGGTCATTTCATCACTGTAGTATTACTTAGATCAAAGTATTCTTTAGATCGGATTATTCTTCAGATCGGAGTCTCGATTTTTTTGCACCATTATTTGAGACCTATTCTATTGGATTTCTTTGTTGGCCCTTATCACATTCATACTTATCATTTTTCAGCAAATTTCTTGACCCCGCTCTCCCCTTTTAGTTTCCCTCATGATCATGGCCCTTAGTCGTAGCCAAGACTTGGAAGCTCTCTTCAATACCTTGCAATCTAATTTCACAGAGACCCAACAACAAGTGAGAAAACTCAGTGCCAATATTGCCACCATCAATAAAAACATGCATTCCTCCATCACTGCCTCAATCGAGGAACTCAAAAAAGACCTCAAACAAGACATTACTACCCATCTTGAATCTATCTCTATGATGATATACACCAAGTTGCATATCCCTGTAGACCCTCTTTTATCTGACGCACCTTAGCATACCAAAGTTGAAACATCCTCTCATTCCCATAATTTTCGGCCCCATCACTTTCAACGTGACCTATGCCTTCTTCATTTGGATGTCACCAAATTTGATGTATTGGATCCCACTAGCTGGGTAACTCAAATGGAACATCATTTCTCTTGGTACGAAATTACAAATGAATTGGCCAAACTCTGGTGTGGTGTTCTTCATCTAGATCAAGAACTTTGGAAATGGTGGCAATGGAGAAAAACTGCTCACCAAGGGTATATTTCTTGGACACACTTTGTGGAAGATCTTTATTAACTCTTTGAAACTGACACCAACAATTTAGTCCATTTGAAAAAGTTGAAACAATCTGGCACAGTGGAAGACTTTATAGCTTCTTTTGAGGGACTGGATTTTTGTACATAGGGCATGTTTGATGATTTTTTCTGAGAATGTTTTATCAATGGCCTCAAGGATGAGATTCATGCCCATGTCCTCATGGCTCAGCCTCAAAGTTGGGTGGAGGCTACTAAAAGAGATAAGGAAGCACAAAAAGTTGAATCTTCTCAAAACCTGAAACCCTCCTTTATTCCTCTCACTAAACCAGTAAATCCCACTCCTCCTTCTACTCCACAAAGGATCCAAAAATTGACTAGGGAGGAAATGGCTCAATGCCAACTCAAAGGCCTTTGTTATAATTACGATGAAAAATATTTTTCGGGACACAGGTGTAAGGAACAAAATATTTTTATGGCCATCACAGAGGATGTTTCAGAAGAGGATGTTGAAGCTTCCCTTGTGTCTATGTCACCTAAACCCACATACATAACCCCTCCCTCAGACCCTCCCAAAGTAGAACCGATCATTTCCATAAATTCTCTCACTGGATTCTCTACTGCCCAAACCCTCAAGATAATTGGTTACATCAAGCATAGGAAATTCATCATTCTTGTTGATAGTGGAAGAACCCATAATTTGATTCATCACCGCATTGCTAAAGAAACTCATTGTTATATCCACGTAGTCAATAATTTCCAAATCATGATTACCAATGGTGGGTCCATGAAATGTGGAGGGCATTTTGAAAATGTACATATCCAAATTGGTGACTACCACCTGAAATCTCATATGTTTTCTATCAACATGGGCGGTTTTGACATTGTGTTGGGTGAAAACTGGCTAAGGACTTTGGGTCCCATTCTCATGGATTTTAAGGATTTAACCATACAATTCGACCATAAGGACCAGCAATATAAGTTCCAAGGTATCACCATCGGTTCCCCTGAGATCATTAGTTCCCATCGCATGGAAAATCTACTCAAAAAAGGTCATTTTGGCATCATTTCCCAACTCCATGCCATACAAGAAATTGAGACACCCTTTGTGCCACAGGACCTCCAATCCATCCTATCTAAACATCAAGTGGTTTTTTCCACTCCCCAGGGACTCCCTCCAAGTTCCCGTGGTGTTCATGATAATTCCATTCCCCTTGTCCCATGAATCCTTCCTCCCAATATATGTCCCTATCGCCACCCCTTTTCCCCAAAAAATGAAATTGAGAAAATGGTTCAAGAACTTCTCAACGCAGGTATTATCCTCCTTAGTATGAGCCCCTACTATTATCTAGTGGTCATGGTCCTTAAGAAAGAAGGTTCTTGGCTCATGCATCTTGACTTTCGTGCCCTCAACAAACACACCATTAAAGATAAATTTCCCATTCTTGCCATTGATGACCTCTTGGATGAATTGAGTGGAACCAAGTTCTTTACTAAATTTGATCTTCATTCTGGCTACCACCATATCCATATGAAAGAGGCGGACATTCCAAAGACTTCCTTTAGAATTCATGAGGGCCACTATGAGTTTTTGGTCATTCCCTTTGGCTTGTGTAATGCTCCCTCCACTTTCCAAAGCCTCATGAATCATGTCTTCCATCCCTTTCTGCACCATTTTTTCTTAGTTTTCTTTTATGATATCCTCATATATAGAAAAACCTAGACAGACCATCTTGCTCATGTGGATTGATTTCTCCATCTACTTTCTCACCACCAACATTTACTGAAACAATCTAAATGTGCTTTTGGTGCCTCAGAAGTCGAGTACTTAGGTCATCTCATTGGCAAGTCTGGCATCAGGGTGGATCCTAAAAATATTGAATCTATGCAAGACTAGCCCCACCCAAAGACTCTCAAAAGATTGCATGGATTTCTGGGCTTAACAGGTTATTATCACAAGTTTCTTAATAATTATGGAAATATTGTGGCACCTCTCATTGCACTCCTTAAAAAGAATTCTTTCATTTGGACTCCAACAGCTGCTCAGGATTTTCAAACCTTGAAGATGGCCATGTGCACCACTCCAGTCCTGGCCCTTCCTAATTTCAAAAAGACCATTTTCCTAGAATGTGATTCTTCAGGGAAAGGAATTGACAATGTTCTTATTCAAGAGGGTCGGCCTTTGGCCTTTACCAGCGAAATACTCTATGAGTGCAACTTGGGAAAATAAATATATGAAAAGGAAATGTTGGCTATTATGAATGATGTTGATCTTTGGTTCCCTTATCTATTAGGGAAACACTTCCAAATTAAGACAAATCATCAAAGCCTGAAGTATTTTTTGGAACAATGCATTTCCTCCCTAGATCAACAAAAATGTGTGATTTAGCTCTTTGGATATGATTATGAGATCATTTACAAGAAAGACAAAGACAATTTGGTTTCCGATGCACTTTCCTAAAAATATGAAGATGAAGGGTCCCTTTTTTCTCTCTCCTTCATTGTATCAGATTGCCTCCAAGTTGTTTGCCAGGAATGGCTACAAGATCCCAATAGTTTGAATTTGATACAACAATTGCAGTCCAATTCTCCAATTTCCCTAGGGTACTCTTGGCTCCATGATGATTTTCAATACAAAGGATGTTTGTATTTAAGTAAACAGTAAAAACTTAAAAACACGGTACTTTTTTAGCTTCATTCTACACACATAGTTGGGCACTCCAGGTTTACCAAAACCTATGACAGGGTCAAACGTTCCTTTTTCTAGGATGATATGAAACAGGACGTTCGTAATTTTTTGGTTGAATGTGATGTGTGTCAACTCAACAAGGGAGAAATAGTTAAATCTCCTGGCACACTACAACCACTTCCAATTCCACCTACTTTTTGGAGGGATCTCTCTATGGATTTTATTGTAGGCTTAACTAAATTAGGAAATAAATCAATCATAATGGTGGTAGTTTATCGTCTTTCCAAGTATGCTCATTTATGTTCTCTTCAATACCCATTCAAAACATCCACTTTGGCTCAACTTTTCATGGATCAGTTCTTCAAGCTTCATGGCATACCACATTCTATTGTTTCTCATCACGACCCAACTTTCACCAACAATTTTTAGAAAGAATTGTTCAAGTTACAAGGCACCCAATTGCATCTCATCACAACTTATCATCCCCATACTAATGGTCAAAATGAATTTGTCAACAAGTGTTTGGAAACATATTTGAGGTGTTTTGCCTCGGAAAATCAAAATTAGTGGGCTCAATGGTTACTGCTAGTTGAATGGTGGTACAACACTTCATACCATATAGCTACCCGCATGACTCCTTTTGAAGAGATATATGGACAAAATCCACCTTCATTTCTCTCATATTTTCCAGGTGTATCGAAGGTCCAAGTGGTTGACCAAATTCTTACAGTTCAAGAGGCTATTCTATGTATCGTCAAAGAGAATTTGGTCATGGCTTAGAATCGCATGAAGAAAAAAGTAGATCAAGGTCGCTCGAAATGTCAATTTGTAGAAAGGGATCAGGTGTTTCCTCGACTGTAACCTTACAAGAAAAATTCCCTCAAGGCTTCCCATTGTCAGAAACTGGTGCCCAAATTTTATGGTCCTTATACCATTATCAAGTGTGTGGGACAGGTGTCCTATCAATTAGATTTTCCCAATTATTCTAAGCTCCATCCTGTTTTTCATGTCTCCTGCTTAAAGAAGGTGATTGGATCTAAGTGCCAAACTCAAACCAACATTCCCAAGTTGGCCAAAGAAGGCTCCATTTGGCTACAACCACAAGCAGTTTTGTACCAAAATGAGTGTCGTCTGCATTAGTGAACCATCAAGGAAGTGTTAGTCCAGTGGAAAGATACAACTCCAGTATCTTCTAGAAGACCTAATAGAAGCTTCCGCTTCTAGAAGGATCTTCCTCTAGATGGTTCTTTTGATAGACATATTTAGTATAAATAGGAGTACAGGGTATGGGAACTTTTGTCTTTGATATTATTGTAATAGATCTCTACTCGACAGGAGGTTTCCCCCTCAAAGAGGCAAGTGAACATTTCTCTCAGTAATCAAAGTGCTCTTTCTGGTGTTATTCTGGTATCATTTTGGGTATTATTGCGGTGTTGTTCTGGTTATATTCTTGTTCATCTGCCATTTCTAGCATTTTATTTATGTTCTGCATACTTTTTGTATATAGAATATTACATAAATGAAGAGAAAAGGAAGAAGAATCTACCAGTGGTCAAGGTGCTAGAGGAGGAAATGCAGCTAGTAGAGGCAGAGGATTTAGAAGAGGAAAGGGAAGATATGTAATAAATTGTTATCATTGTGGTGTATAGGGACACAATAAGTCTGAATGTCTAGAAAGGAAAACTTCAGGGAAAAGAGGTGAAGCATGGGAACAAGTCACATAGGTTGATGAAGATTCAATAGTTGGAGAAAATTTGACTGTTATTCAGCAGGAACATGGTGAGAATTTGTTTTTATGGAGAGTGTTGCTTAAATCTGAACAAAAGGATGAAAAGGAATGAAAACAATGAAAAAGAAAGTTTTTAAAACAAAATGTAAGGTTCAAGGAAAATGTTGTAACCTGATTATAAATGGAGTAAGTACATAAAATTTACTATCCAATGAACATGAACAAACTGAACTTGATAAGGTTGAATCATCTAAACCCTTACTGTGTTTCCTGGTTGAAAATGGGACAACGGGTGACTGTGACTACGAAATGTGTATTGACTTTTCAAATAGGGAGTTCTTAGGAGTAGGTGTTACGTGAAGTGATTAAGATGGATGTGTGTCACATACTGTTGGTGGTACCATGGTTGTTTGATGGACAAGTTCCCCATTATGGTAAGGAAAAGACATATGATTTCAAGAGAGATGGACAGCAAAATAAATTAACGCCAATGTTGGAGGATATAGTAGTAGCAACAAGAAATTGTGTTGATATAAAAACAACTAGAATTAGGATCATGATATGTTCTGCTAAAGAATTCTTACAGGAAGAAATAAATCATACTTTTTTTAGCAGTTATTTGGAAAGAAGTGAAAAATGTATAGGAGACAAATTTTATACCTACATAAATAATATCATTGTTGGATGAATTTAAGGAGATTATTGTTAATGATCTATTGAAAGGATTTCCTCCAGTGAGAAGTATTTCTCATCAAATTGATTTAATTCCTCGATCGAGTTTACCTAACAAAGAGCCTTACAAGATGACTCCCACAAAGAGTAAAGAAGTGAATAGGAAAGTGAAAGAACTGCTTTATCAAAGGTTAATTCATGAGAGTTTGAGTCTATGTGTAGTACCAACAATATTGACTCAAAAAAAAACATGGAAATGGAGAATGTGTATTGATTCGTGTGCTATAAACAAGATCACTATAAAGTATCAATTTCCATTTCCAAGAATGGATGACCTTATGGATTGTTTGAATGGTTCATAATATTTTTTAAAAATTGATTTGAAGAGATTTTATCACCAGATTAAGATTAGAGAAGCTGATGAATGGAAGAAAAAATTCAATACGAAAGATGGATTGTTTGAATGGCTAGTGATGTCGTACAGGTTAACTAATGTTCCCAACACATTCATGAGATTGATGAACGAAGTCTTGAAGCCATTTTTGGCTAAGTTTGTGTTTTTATATTTGGATGATATATTGATTTTTAGCAGGATCAGAAAAAAACATGTTGAGCATGCAAGAGAAGTACTAGAATGCTTGAAAGAGGAGAAACTATTGATAAACATGACAAAGTGTAGATTCATGCAACGAGAGTTAGTGTACCTGGGTTTTGTGGTTTCGAAGGAAGGATTGAAAATGGATCATGAGAAAGTGAAGGCTATGCTTGAATGGCCAATACAAAGATGCACATTCGATGTGAGGAGTTTCCATGGATTGGTAGGATTTTACCATAAATTCATTAGGAACTTTATCCAAATATGTGCGCCTCTTACATAATGTATGAAAAGGGGAGTTTTTCAGTGGACTGCAGGTGCAAAAAATTCATTGGAATAAGTGAATAAGAGAGTAAAAACACAACCAGTATTAGCATTACAAGATTTTAATAAATTGTTTTAGCTTGATTGTGACACTAGTGGAACAACAATTGGAGCATTTCTAAGTCAAGAAGGAAAACCCATTCCATTTTTCAGCGAGAAGTTGAAAGAATCCAAAAATAAGTACTATGTTTATGACTAAGAATTTTATGCTATTGTGAAATCTTTGAAGAAATGGCTACATTATCTACTACTGAATGTGTTTGTCTTTTTCACAGATCACAAAGCTCTGTAGTACATTAAAAACCAAGTTAAGCTTAATCAAAAGCATACTAAATGGGTAGAATTATTGCAAAGTTATTATTTTGTGTTGAAACACAGGTCCGAGAAGTCCAATAAGGTAGTTGATGCATTAAGTCAGAGGATAACATTACTCAATACCATGTCAGTAGAAGTGGTATGCCTGAACTATATAAAAACAATGTATGAAGAAGATGAAGATTTATCATAAGATTGGAAGGAATGTAAGGAGCCCTGTATTTTAGACAGAAAAACATATTTGGACTACCATATCCAGGAGGGGTTTTTGTTTAAAAATCAACAATTGTGTATTCCCAGAAGTTCCATACAGCTGAATCTCATGAAATAGCTACATAGTGGTGTTTCAGGAGGACATTTTGGGATGTATAAGACCGAAGTATTGGTAAAGGAGAGGTACGTTTGGCGCATATTTAATAAGGATGTTTGAATGTTTGTTGAAGGTTGAAGGATATGTCAACTACCCAAAGTAAAAATTGAGAACACATGACTCTATACTGCATTGCCAGTACCCAGAGGACGTTGGGAGGATATTAGTATGGATTTTTTCTTAGGATTTCCTATGAATCGAAGAAAGCATGCTTCGAAAATGGTAGTGGTGGATAGATTTTTTAAAATTGAACACTCCATAGTGTGTAAGAAGACTAGTGATGCTAGTGAAGTAGTTTCATTGTTTTTCAAAGAAGTGGTCAGATTGCATGGATTACCATGGAGTATTACTTCATATCGCGATACCATATTTCTTTGGAAGTTTTGGAGGATACTATGGAAAATGTTAGGCTTATATTTATTGTATGGTTCATCCTATCATCCTCAAAAGGAAGGTCATATAGAAGTAGTGAACAATAGTCTAGGAAATGTTTTGAGAAGTTTAAGTGGAGAGAATCCTAGTGAATGAGATTTGGAATTGGCCCAAGATGAATTCGCATATAATGATTCGGTGAATAGATCTACGCGAAAGAGTCCATTTCATATTGTTTATGGATGGTCACAAAAATATGTGGTATATTTGGTTTCATTTCTAGATTTGGAAGGAAAGAAGAGTGTTGATGTGAATGATTTTTTAGACAATATGCATGAATTTCAAGAGCAAGTAAAGAAGAAATTGCATACTAGCATTGATAGTTATAAGAAAAGAACGGATCAACATAGAAGAAAAAAGGTATTCCAAGAGGGTGAGTCGGGCATGGATCACTTGAGGATGGATATATTTCCTTGAGGCACATATAATAAACTCTCAAGTACACAAAGATAGGTCCATGCTAAATTATGAAAAAGATCTCTCATAATGCTTATCAAATGGAACTTCCAGAGAAATTTGAAATATCTCCTACATTCAATGTTGTTGACCTCTATGAGTTTCATGAAGGGGACAAAAAATAAAATGAAGGTACCCTCAATGAATGGGAACGAAATTTACCAATTAAGTCTGAGTATCAGATCGAAGAAATTCTTGCTACCATAATTGGTAAGAAGACTCACTCGAAGGAGTAAATGGAATATTTGATCAAGTGGAAGAATCGAGGAGCAGAGGATGCATCATGGGTGGCAGGAGATTAGTTATCATGTATGTAGAACTCTTCACTTTAGTAGTGATATTCACATGAGTTGGAGCTCATGTTTTTCTTACCAGGGGTGTCTGATGCATGAGCAGCCTTGGTCTTGGGAAATCCAAATCACCCAAAAATATTTTCATTCTATAAATAGGAAATAAGTCAAATACATAGTGTGTTAGTGGTCGATTTTGTTTAGTTAGTTTGTTGTAAATTTAAATTGTTGATTACTCGTGCAGCTACTCTTTCTATGCTAAAACTCATGTTGAAACTCGCGTTGAAACACGTGTTGAGAATAGTGTTGAAACTCATGCTGAAACATGTGTTGAAACTCGTCCTAAACTCGTGTTGAAACTGCGACGTATAGAGAAATTTTATAGGTGTCATGCTAAAACACATGTTGAAACATGCGTGTATAATGAAATTTTACCAGTGTCATGATATTTCTTTATTTGCAACACTCTAGTTGTACAAATTTTATTTTTCCATGTTGGTATGCATTCATGATGAGTCACAACTACTATTAGAAAACAAAAATCATGGCTAAAGGACAAAACGTGACTTGAAGCCAAAAGGAATTTGAAGCAATATGGAATATAAAGAGATGGTTTGGGTAACAACTCATTCTTGGAGGGAAGAAAAATCATTTCAGAGCCGAGGAGGAGATTTAAAAAGAAATGGAGTGAAATTTTGAATGGGTTGGTGAACCATGAAGAAAGGAAATCGTAGACGGTGGAATGGAGAGAAAAATTCCATATTGGGTGGGCACACAGGAAGGGAAAAACAAAATCTCATCCCATACACGCATATCATTACCATTTGGATGATTTCTTAGTGGTTTTCATCCATGAAATCAACAATTCATGGAAGACTTTTTAATCCAGGCTTGATGTAATATAGAAATATATTCTCTGTATTGAATTAATAAATGAATGGTATTAAAATTCTTGGGTTTTCTAGCATTTTAGTTTCCAGTGGATTCCTCATTATTTGGTAAAAGTGTTTTTGTTTTGTTTTTCTGTTGTACATTCTGTAGCAAGGTGTGTGTTGTAATTGTGTGTATATTTAAGCCTAGTTACCTTTGCATTACTATCTCTCCTTCACCCGGTTGCGCCAAAAGTTCTCAGAATGCTATCGACGATGCATTCACATGTACATGGAAATATTTTCTCTAGTTAGGAAAAACTAGAATCGACATGGTGACCATGTTCTATTTCAATGATCCAAACTCTAAGATTCATCATTCCAATGATACTTCACTTCCTTTTTCAACAACTTATCCATAGGAGTTATAATATGTGCATATCCTTTTAGGAACTTTATATAGTATATTGTATGAATCAATGTGGATTTCAACTATTTCACCGCATTGGTGGTGGAAAATAAACAATCACAACTATATTTGTAGGGTCCATTAATAGTCCATGTTTACACACCACATGGCCCAACAAAATTTGAAAAAGGTGCACAAAAAAATCATTTCTTCAGATTCAATGAGATCTGGTATTGCCTACACTTACCGAACATTAAGAGCAAAATTTAAACATGATATTTTAATAGAATAAATATTGTCCAATCATCTAAATACACTTCCAGGAACTTATGAATGAATTCTTTGAAAGATGTGACAACTACTCTGGAAAATATCTCTAGTGCATTCTTCAACCCAAACAACACAATTGTGTACTAGTAACAACCTAATTCTATCACAAAGGCCATATTATATAGGACTTGCTGTGTAATATTGATCTCATGGTATCCTAAGAATCCATACATAAAAGAGTAAGCCTCTTGACCTCCTCCATTCTCTAATACTTCATATGTAAAAGGCGTAGGAAAAGGGTCATGTAAACATGCATTGTTCAACTTTATTAGATCCATGCATATCCTAATTCCTCATGTTTTATTGTATTGAATGACCATTGGGATAGTTCATTCTAACTCTTCAATAGGTTCTATAATTTCATCCTTAACATTCTTTCTATCTCTAATTTTACCTTTTTATTATATTTCAGGTTCATTCTATCTTCATAGGTTTGGCATCTAGCTTCAACATAATCTTCATTTCTCCTAAATATCTAGAAATTCTTGTCAGCTATGAGAACATCATTGGGAATAGATATTTTTATTCACACAACAATTCAACAATATTTTCAACGGTTTCATTGCTCCAGTAGTCTCCTATATTGAAAACATTTGGCTTATCTTCTATATCTATGTTCACTTTTCACATTCTTAGAGTATTTTCATATATGGATGAATCAAGGTATATTCCTTCTACTATGCACTCCCCTTCAGTTTCTGGTATCTACAAATTCCTTGGGTCTTCATCCTCTTAGTTTTCTTCACCGACCCTATAGCAATGAAATACTTCTTCAACTATTAAAATAACTCTATGTGTACTATGCATTATTCCTTATGTCACAAAAATATTATTCCTAATCACTTGCATGGATAAATGATGCAAACCCACACACCCCCTAGGGGTTTGCATGACCTCCCAGTCTTAGGATCATCTTCTAGAGATGAATTAGCTCTCGGATCTCAGCTATATCCTCTCTTAAGGTTCATAATCCCTTTAATTCTCTTTAGGTGTAGGTTTGTACAAAACAAAAACCTACGGGCTCCTTCCCTAAGCCCCTTTCTCTCTGAATATCAAATTTTGGGCGCTATCCCCTTTACTTATGTGGAAATCTCATATCACCATGGGCTCTAACCAAGTGCTAAAAAAAAGGCACTAACTGGAACTTCGAGATTCAAACAATCTACCCACAATACACTTCAAAACTTTCACAAAAACCCACCCCCCTAGGGGTTCGCGCGACCTCCTGATCTTAGGATCTTCTTCTGGAACTGAATTAGCTCTTGGATCCCTGTTGAATCCTCTCTTAATGTTCATAGGCCCTTTAATTATCTTTAGGTGTAGGTATGTACATAATAGAAACCCATAGGATCCTTCTCTAATCCCCTTTATCTCTTAATATCAAATTTCATGTGGTAGACCCTTTACTTCTACAAAAATATCATATGAGCATGGGATGGAAACGAGTGCTCAACAAAAAGGTGCTAACCAGAGCTTCAGAATTTCGAATATCTTCCCACAATAAACTTCAAAACTCCCGAACTTCGAATAGGTGAGCTCCCAAACTGGGCTCTATCTAGAGCTTTAGGAATCTTTCCCTTTGAAACTTCGGGATTTGGAGGTTCTACCCTTAACACACTTCAGTCCCTGTGAATGCTGAATTGGTGAGCTCCCAAATAGTTCTAGGATCAACGTTCCATGTTTCTTGCCTTGATATATGGCCATAAATAATTTAGGCTTCATGGCTTCAAGACTTTCCAGACTAACCCAACTTTCAACCACTGTCTCTTGGATAGTCGATTTCTAAACCCTCAAAGATTTGCGATCCACATGTCCCCAACAACGGATGGTCTAGAATCATTCTGGGATCCTGGACTTCATGGAATTATTCACTTTGCACAACAACAACCAAATTCCTATGGAGTGTCGAATATCCGAACGCGTGAGATTTATGACTCATGTTCCCCTGCAAGAAGATATGATGGCTGGGATCTAATATTATCTACGATTCCTCTCCTCTCATCTAGGGTTTGATCCAACAACCTAGATATATACACATCAAATCCAATAGTTTTTCAATCTGCCCGATGATATACAGTGTATATTCACTCTAGGGATTCGTAACGATAGAGCTTCGAGGTTTTTTCCTCCTTTACAACAAACAACTTAGAAAATTTCCTAAGAAGTGAAGTCCAAAGGACTTGGGTATTTAACAACCGTTCTCCTTACCTTGATCTGACGACTATGAAGTATCTTTATTTCTCCCAAATGTATCTCGTCCATTCTTCTTCAAACAAAGAGGTTTCTCCTCTTTGGGGACTTTCTATCACTATCCCTTCTCGAGCTCTTTATAGTAAAAAGACTCAAACCTTTGGCACTCGCTATCCCTCTTGATCTTGGGACTTAAATAAATCAACTATGCACTCCTTGTTCTATCTCTCCTTGATCTATTTGAACCTTTAGATGGTTCTACCTACAAACTCCTTGTGTGGGCACTGTGAACTCCTTTAACTTTTTTCACCTTCGATCTTTTATACTCTTGCAAGTATAGGCACACTCCTTATGCTCACTCTACATAGAATTACATTGTCTCTCATGAGCTTTGACTTCTTCAACTTCAAATGGGATTGACCCTTTGGTCCTTCGCATGACTTCTTGTAGCCTCCTAACACTCTACACTCTCTCTCTTGATATTGATCAACACTTAAAGAAGTGTTTTCTCTGTGAACTCTTTTCACTTGCCTCCTCCTTGAGATTTTGTACTGCTATGAGTGTAGGCACACTCCTTGCACTATCCCTTCTAAGCTTGTAACTAGTTATGTTGTACTCACCTAGAACGCTCCTCACAAAACTTCTGAATGAGTTCTTGCGCACTCCTTGCGTTGGTTTCTCAGAGTTTTCCAACAACTCTGGTGTGCGCTCCTTGCACTAGCCTTGAGATCCCAAAAGACTCAAAAACTCACACAGATAGGGGATTTTATCTATTCCTGCAAAGGGAACATTCATACGTTCATGGAATTCCTAAATATGCACAGTAAACAATCAGGAAACACACATTCAAAAACAAATAACACACACAAAGAGACTCAGATGTAGGAAAATCTACTTTTATATTAAATCTGAATGCTTTTTACAATGTATACAAGACTAGACTTCAACAAAGTCTGAATTATTCTCTCCTATCTTCTCTTCTCATGATATTCTCTTGATCTTATATAATAACCTAATGCTCTAATTCCCTTAATACATTGAGTCTTTTTACAAAAGATGGGCTTCTCGAGCCTTCCTCCACCCACTTACATTAAATTACATTGAATTTACATCTAGTCTGAATCAAATCTAGATTCATCTACCTGTCAGCCATTAAAGGAGAATTACACTTATTATTACACAATACAATAGATCAACCCTCCTCAAGACTTTAAAAACTTTAATCACATTAAATGATAAATTTAAAACAAAATGATAAGGATAATGCCTCTCTCTATCAGAATCTGCTCCCTCCTAGTGTGTTGTTACGTTGGTTGTTGACGCATTGATGATGCTCCTGGATCATATTCCTATGTTGAAAAAATAATGATCTCCTACTCATGGATCCACTATTGCTGATGTTGAGATCATCCTTGATCACAAAATCCACTGTGGAGTTGTCCACCTGCTCCTCTACCTTATTATTGTTACTACCCTGTTGTTGTTACAAGCCCTCCTCATGGTTTCCAAATTTTATGTTGCAGGGCCCCTTCCATCTTTCCACTTCAATCTCTTCTTGTCAACCTCCACCTAATATTGATTGTCTCATTTTTTTACTTCAAATTCAGTCTCATTATCTCCTCAATATCCTCCTCCATCTTATCCATGGTCTAGCTCCGCTCTTGCAGTCTTATCTGCTACTACAACTCCTCTTCTTCATCAATCTACAACTTGGATTGTTGAACGAGCCTCTTTTGAGTTATTTCTCCTTCTCCTAGGGATTCCAATTATTCATACATATTAAAGGGAATATCATCTTGATATCCCATGCTAACTTCATCTCCTATGTCCTTGGATGGCCACTCCACTATAGACTCCAATTCTAAAACAATTTTACATAGTTTTTGTTGAACCATATCCTCTGACAATTCCCTTTCTGCCAGTTCCTCCATTTTTGTATTGTCTAACCAATCCTCCAACATATTAAACTCCTTATCCCACTAAGTGAGTATGGAATTTGAATGTTCCTCTTGAACATTCCTTTGGCTCAAAACTGTGTGGGCCTCCTCTTCTTTCATCACTTGAGAATATTTCAATGTCGTCTCCTTCTCGTCCTCCATGACAGTCTTTTTTGGATGTCCTTCTTCTTCCTCATCTATAGTTACACATAAGGTGTTAGTTTTAAAATCATTTGTCCGAATGGCCTCTTCCTTGGATGCCTCATGCATCACCTCATCATGTGAAACATGTTGGAAGATTGGTTGTTGTCATTGATGTCAACCCTAGTCATGGGTTTTGGACCGCAAGATTGATGAAGGTATTTGGACATGAAGGAAAATACACATGCAGATAAAACACCCATGGATGGATAGTATACATCATGTTGTTTTTGGTGGCATGTGGCACATCACGTGGATCCTCATGGTTGAGGAGAAATGAATTTTTGAAGATGACAAAGTGAATTGCAGAAGGAAGTACATGTAGGGCCTGAAAATAAATAAAGAAAAGAATTACAAAATAAGAAAGTGTCAGGTCGACCCTAATGTTAAAAGGAAGTGACAT
>SNQJ01S0044594.1:55280-81902 GCA_010110895.2 Picea sitchensis | reverse complement strand
AGTCATGGGTTTTGGACCGCAAGATTGATGAAGGTATTTGGACATGAAGGAAAATACACATGCAGATACAACACCCATGGATGGATAGTATACATCATATTGTTTCTGGTGGCATGTGGCACGTCATGTGGATCCTCATGGTTGAGGAGAAATGAATTTTTGAGGATGACAAAGTGAATTGAACAAGGAAGTACATGTAGGCCCTGAAATAATTAAAGAAAAGAATTACAAAATAAAAAAGTGTCAGGTCGGCCCTAATGTTAAAAGGAAGTGACATAAATGGTATAAATAAACATCATTATACATTCATTTTATACAAGTCGAATTTCAGAGGTAATAATAAGAAAAGAAGGCCCGATTTCAAGGGAGGATGAAGTCGTTTGGTGATGTGTTCTAAGGTATGTTATTTTCAGGTCATCTTACCATTTTTGCTAAACTTTTTCTCTAGAAAAAGTCAGATGGTGAAATCACTATGGTATTGAGAATAAATATCAAGGTACCTCTAGTAAATATTTCATCTCTTGATTCGCTATAATTATGGAGATACACTATGTGGAAGATAGGGTTTGTGACCAGTCCTGAAGCTAGTCAATAAACAGGTGTTCTGTGTAAAACAGTCATAACTTCTTCATCGAGCATCCAAATGAAGTGGGACAAATTTAATTGGAAAGAGTATGGACTTAATTTTCTTGTGCGTGAGTTTCCGAATCGGATGTTAATTATTGAGCATAGGGCATTCTGTGCAAGATCACTCTCCTAAATAGACTAGAATTGAATAAAGTCTACCATTATTTCTATAACCTCTTTTTGGGGAGGATTCAAGGAGTGAAAATTGGAGGAGTTTCAAAGAATACATTGAGTAATATTATCTACAGGATCAGAGTACTCCAAGAATTGAAGAATTTCATAAATTGAAGAAGTCTCAGGAAGCATTATCAGGTTCTATGTGATGATTGGTTGATGGTGATGATTTAATGTAAATTTTTATTATCTCTCATATATTATTTGGTGGAAGGAAGGGGCAAGGATGGAGAGTTCAACTCTCTCTTGATATTGGAGGATTGTATCTTCCTCTTGGAGGTTTTTCCTTCCCTTTACATTTGGAAGTTGTAGCTACCTTTGGATGTCCTTACTTCCCTTGAACAGTAACTATTGATTATTTATCATATATTGTGCATGGTGTATTTTGGTGTATTGGTGTAACTCTTATACTATTGTTCATTGATCATTGGATATAGTTGAATGGTTTAAGTATAAGTTGAAAAAGGTTTTAAATTGTACTTGATACTGATTCACCCCCCTCTCAGTATCAACAAAACACATGCACTGGAATCTACTTGGCTTCCTGGAAGGAATATGTTGATTACCCCAATGACCAGAATGCACCTTTGATCATCCTCATCAAGATTTAAAGTATTCAACTTCTAATAATCTTCATTCATATGGCCTGCAACCCCACATGAATCTTCATCCTCATGAAGCTTCTCTCCTACATATTCCTCCTTCTTTTTTGTCATCACTCCTTGCTAATATGAACTCTCCTCTAATTTCATTAGACTCTCATACAGTCTCATCTCCTCTTTTCCCACCTAGCAATATGACTTTTCCATTCTTCCCTACTGGAATTATTTGAGATCTTCATTTGATCTCCCTTCCTCATCATTGAGGTTTTATCCATCTTTTGGTTTACATATGTAAACTATATTCTCCTATGTGTTCCTTAGGTCTTCCAATTTCCTCGGCCACCTCCTCAGCATCTGATTCTTCCTCCTGGAAATCAACTACTAGATAGTCCACTTTACCTTCCTCTTCATGGTCCACTCATACCTCTAGCTTCCTTGCGCTTCTTGAGACATTTTTCAACATCAACCTATTGAGCTTCTCTCGGGTCTCCTTGAGCTCGTTATCCATATCCTCTTTACTCATATGATTTCTCTCTCCTCTTGGACCTTTTATATGGCCTTAAATCACCATCTTCTCCTTTCCCTACCCTCCTAACAATTTTGTTGTCTATTGCATACTTGTAAACAATTCTTCACACAAAGTATCAATACTCTATCATTTCATCCTTTTTCTATTGTCTACAGATAAACATTCACTTTGATACCATATGATGGTATCAAAAAAAACATTCCCTTCAGGATATGATAAAAATCAAGATCTAATACCATTTGATGCAAACCCCCACCCGCCCTAGGGGTTCACGTGACCTCTTGATCTTACGATCTTCTTCTGGAGCTGAATTAGCTCTCGGATCCCTTTTGGATCCTCTCTTAATGTTCACAGGCCCTTTAGTTCTATTTAGGTGTAGGTATGTAAAGAATAGAAACCCAGGAGCTCCTTCTATAAACCCATTTCTCTCTTAATATTAAATTTCAGGTGCTAGCCCCTTTACTTCTGTAGAAATCTCATATGACCATGGGCTGTGTTGGGCTCCAAAAATGTCATACAAATATCACTCATTACAACACATATTTCACCTATGATTCCATTACATCACTCATTATTCACTACCATGTCACTTCATTTTCCCTATTATTCACCATTAATGGGTCTCATTTATATTTTCCAAACATTATTTATTTTCAAGCATTTTTAAGAGAAATTCTTGATTAAAAATTAGAAAATAATATATTTTACTTCATATATGGAAAGTGGATTGTTTTTGTGACATGTGAAGGTGCCAAGGAAGCTTCCAAGACACCTTTATGTGGCCTTGAATGATCAAATTCGAATTTGATAAGAAAAGAGATCATGATCTCATGGAGAAGAGCAAGGACAAAACAGGGTTATGTGTCTAGATGGTTGAGAGATGTATGGAACTAAAGAGAGATTAGTGGATGATAATTATGAGTTTGTTACTCATCCCATTGTATAAATAGGAGTACAATCTCCTCCATTTAAAAAATCGTGAAGTTTTGTAATCTTAGAATCTAGAAGCTTGTAATCTTAGAATTAGAGAGAGTTGTAATCTTAGAGTTGGTTTTTGGAGATTTTGAAATAAAGAATCATACTTCGATTTTGCTTCTACATCCGAGTCTCCTTTAAAGTGGCGTTCTTCTGGAGTTATGGAGGGCCCCCATGGCCTCACTTGCATGCTGATTTGCTTATTTTAGGTATAACTTAATTTATGTTTTTGTTTGATTTCAACTTTTAAAGTTTTGTTAAATGTTCTAATACTGGAAGGATCTTATTTGAAAGTGTTTTTGTAAGAGAACCATAAGATCTCAGACAATTATTAGATTTAGGTTTGTTTCATTCCAGCTTTTAAGTTTTGTTAAATGTTCTAATATTGGAGGAGATCCTAAAATTCAGGTGTTCTTGTAAGGGAACCTTAGGATCTTGACAATTGTTAAATCTAGGTTTGATTAATTGTTGAAAGAGATTTTGATGAACATGTTCTTGTAAGGGAACTTTAAGATCTCAGACATATTAGGAATCTTTCTAGATCTATATATTTTGGGTAGCGCTTCTAAGTTTACCTTCCTGGGTTGACATTAAATAAACTCTGATTAACATCATGAATTAGAACTAAACAGGCTGGAACTAAGTTCTCAACAAAAAGTTTCTAACCCGATCTTCGGGCTTCGGATTATATGTCCAAAATACACTTCAAAACTCCCAAATTTTGAAGAGGTGAACTCCTAGATGGGGCTCTATCCATAGCTTCGAGACTTCGACACTCCAGAACTTCGCGCTTCAAAGGTTCTACCTATAACACACTTCAGTTCCCTTGAACACCAAATTGGAGAACACCTAGATAGTTCTAGGATAAACGGTCCATGTTTCTTGCCTTGATCTATAGACAGAAAGAACTATGGGCTTTGGGACTTTAGGAATTTTCACACTAACCCATCTTTCAACCACTATCTCCCATACAACCAAATTTTGAACCCTCAAAGATCTATGGTCCATGTGTCCCCAACAACGAATGGTCCAGAATTATTCTGGGATTTTAGACTTTGGGGAATTCTTCCCTTTGTGCAACAATGACCCAATTATTTCAGAATGTTGAATCTCTAAATGTGTGAGATCTACAAATCATGTTCACCTACATGCATATCCGATGGTTGGGATCTAATATTCTCCATGATTCTTATTTTTTCGTCTGGGGTTTTATCTTATGGCCCGTATCTATAAACATCCAATCCAATTGTTGTGTGCTCCTCCTGATGATCTACAATGTAGATTCACTATGGGGATTTGGAATTTGTAGCTTCAAGGATATTTCCTCCTTTAAAACAAACAACGAAAAACTTCCAGAGAAGTGAAGTTCGAAGGACTTGGGTATTTAACGACCACACTCCATACCTTGATCTGATAGTTATGAGGTATATTCATTTCTCCCGAATGGATATTGTCTAATCTTCTTCAAACAAAGAGGTTTCTCCTCTTTGAGGACTTTCTCTCGTTATCCTTCCTTGAGCTTTGTCCAGTCAAAGGACTCATACCTTTGGCACATTCCTTGTGCTTCCCTCACGAGCTTGGGACTTACATAACTCACCTGCACACTCCTTGCACTATCTCTCCTTGAGCTATTTGAACCTTTAGACAGTTTGACCTCCGCGCTCCTTGCGTGGGAACTATGCACTCCTTGTACTAGTTTCACCTTCAATCTTTTATACCCTTGTGAGTATAGGTGCAGTCATTGCACTCGCTCCACGTATACTTAAGATGTCTCTCTTGAGCTTGGACATCTTTAAATTCATAGGGGCTCGACCATTTTCTCGTTCATATGACTTGTTTTTCCCTTCTGGGACTCAATTCTCTTTCTCTTAAGCTTGATCGACACTTAAGAAAGTCTTGTCTCTAGAAACTCATTGCACTTTCCTCCTCCTTGATATTTTACACTGCTCAGAGTGTCGACACACTCCTTTCACTCACTCTATGCACTCCTTACACGATCCCTTCTAAGATTTTAACTGGTTATGATGTGGCCACCTGGAATGCTCCTCACACAACTCCTGAATGAGTTCTTGTGCGCTCCTTGCACTGGCTTCTTAGAAGTTTCCAACAACACTTGTGTGCACTCCTTGGACTAGCCTTGAGAGCCTAGAACACTCAGAAACTCACACAGATAGGGGATTCTATCTATTCCAGCAAATTCAACATTCATACCTTCATGGAATTCCTAAATATTCATAGTAAACATTTATTAAACAAACATTCAGAAAATGAGAACACACACACAGAGACTCATATGCAGAGAATTTTTTTTTTATATTAAATCTGAATGTTTTTTACAATGTATACAAGATTGGACATCAAGAGAGTCTCATTTCTTCTCTCTTATGCTCTCTTCTCATGCTCTTCTCTTGATATTCTCTAATATCCTAATGATCTAATTCCCTCAATACATTGAGACTTTTTACAAAAGAGGGGATTCTCAAGCCTTCCTCCACCTACTTACATTAAATTACATTCAATTTACATCTAGTCTGAATCGGATCTAGATTCATCTACTTGTAAGCCATTAAAGGTCACTTACACTTATCCTTACACAATAACATGTCTCATCCCTCCTCGAGCCTTTACAAATTTTAATTACATTAAATGACAAATTTAAAACAAAACGAGAAGGTTGGTGCCTCTCTCTCTCAGTATCTACTCCCTCCTAGTGCATTGTTGTGCTCTTTGTTGATGTGTTGTTGATGCTCCTGCATCAATAAGTCAATTAACATATTCTTATTTTCAAAACTAAAAGTTATCTTGAAGTTATTTCTCAATTCTTCCCAATCTCTTGTCCCTCTATGCACTTCAAGTTCTTTATACTAATTATTCGGAGTAGTGTCCATAGTATACACAAATAAATGTGTCCATTCTTGTTCGGGTATTGATATCCACTACATAGTACACTTCGTAACATGATCTGTTGGAGAAAATAAACCACTACACTTTGGAATTATACTTTCTAGGATGAAATTTGATTTTATATTAAAAGTTAGATTACTTGTAATAACCTTTTGAATTGCGGCCAGTTTCTTATTCCATCCTTGTGCGCAACCCACCATCTCACTAAAGTCACTTTCAATGTGACATCTAGGGCCAAGAGTCTTTTTTGATATAGAATATTCATTTCAAACTCATTGATAAAATATTATATAGGAGTTAGCACATTATACCTTGTAGGTTCGACTATTTCAGTTCCAATCCTTCTCAATGTGCGGGTAATTCAAGCACGCTTTCTTGTCAACACTTCATGTAGTCTTTTTTGCCAATTCTATAGAGCCTCTTATGAGTCTGACACACATCAAGTAATAATCCTCCAACTGAGTATGCCTTCAATTGTATGATTTACATATTCCTCCATTCACACAGTCATATTATACATATTATCAATTTCTTTTCTCTTTGTTGGTTCTATATACCTTCTTCCTTCACTGTGTTCAAACAACGTAGTAAAATTCAAGTGTTTTTCTTCGAATACCATATGTATATCCTTTAGTTCAATGATTGTTTGATTATAAAATTCACAATCAAGTCCCAAGAGCGTTGGATAAGGTGTAGTGACATCTACTATGTCGATCACTTCGAAGTCTTATGCACTGCGCACTCCATCAATATTGGCGCTTACTCTTGTCATCCTTCCAACTAGAATGATCTTATGTTGGTTCGCTAGTGTCAATTGGATAGGTGACAAAGTTAGTTTCATATATCCCATCATCTCCCAAGTCTGTCTCAGTATAAAATTTACATCCGACCCCCGATATAGAATTACATTGTCCATTTCGTAAGCTCCAATCTATGCATTGAGTTGGAACTCCCTATTTGCTCACTTTTTACTATGCACCTAATTAACTACTTTGTGTGGGAAATGTTTATATTTTTCATCAGAAAAATGGTCAATCATTCCACACATACTAGACAAAAGGTATTCATCTTTCATTAATTCTAAACAACTTCTTAAATTTTTTTGCAAAGTGCTTACTTTTTCATATTGCTTCCTTGAATGGTCATAGACTAGAGGAATTTCAAATATCGATAGTCTATCGTACACAGGGGGCACGATAAAATTCGATTCTATCTAGTCCACTCCCATAAATTATTTAATAATTTCTTGTTGGTAGGTATCTTTATATTCCCTTCAATAAAAAATGGTAATGGCTTTGTTTCTTTCCTTACCCACTAGTGAATTATATTCCCTTGATCTGTTGCATCCACTCTGCTTCTCGTTCCTCCACCTATAAATGACGTTATATTAGGTTTTTAGTTGTGCACCTCTACTGATATCATTTGTATGTTCTGGTCCTATTTCTTCTGTTGATTTCATTTCCTTCTTTCTTTCCATTTTTCTATCAGTTCAGGACAATCCTTCATCACATGATCTAGTGCTCTATAATATGTGCATGTCATGCAAGGATTTGGGAAACCATATGATAAGTGTCTAGTATCATTACAATTGTAACATATGATACATCATCTTCCTCCACTGAAGCCTCCTCTTCCTGATGAAAACCCTCTTATGGGATCACGTGACATCCCTGTCTAGGATCATTCACAGGAGCCGAATTACTTCTTTGATCCCCATTGGATCCTTTACTATGTTCACAGGTCCCTTTTTCTTCCTTGTGGAGGTCCAAAAAAAACCTATTGAGCACTTTCATTAAGCCCCTTTTACTCCTTTGAATTAAACCACGGGTGCTAGCCCCTTTTCTCCAAATAGAATGCAATATGACCTTTGGGCTAGAACTAAGTGCTTAGCTACAAGGAGCTATTCAGAGCTCTGGGACTCCGGTGCTCCCGAACTTCTCTCCTCAAACTTCATCCAACACACTTCCCTCGAAATACTGAACTGTCAAACTCCCGAAGAGTTAAGGAATCAATGGTCCAGAGTCTTTTCTATATCCACGATCTATATTCACTCCAGGCTCTGGGGCTTCAAGACTTTTACAAACCAAAACAACTTTCACCCAAAACCTTTCGGATATCTGAATTTCAAACATTAAAAAATCTACTGTCCTCGTTTACCTAACAAATGACAGTGAAGATTTACTCTGGACTTCAGGACTTCGGAAGATTCTCCACTCCGCGCAACAATGACAAAATTCTCCCTGAAGTGTCAAATCACTGAACCACTCAAGGATTCAATGACACAGACTCACCCCCTTGATCGATGGCGAAGATTCACTCCTGGTCTTCGGAGCTTCAGGGCTCTGTGCCTCACTTGCAACAAAAAACTTAAAACTATTGGAGCATCGAAGTCCAAAGGACTTAGGGATTAACAACCATGCTCCTTCTCCTTTATCCAATGAATGTGAGGGGTTATGACCCCTTCCGAAAAAATTCTGTCCACTCGAACCTAAGAATAAATGGATTTATTCTCTTGGGGACTTACACTCATTATCCCTCCTTGATCTTTGTCACTTGAATGACTCAACCTATGGTGCACACTTCCCACTTCTCTCTCGATCTTGGGACTTGGAAAAGTCACCTGCATCCTCCTTATTCTATCTCTCCTAAGCCTTATCAACACTTAAGGAAGTGTTGGCTCTATGCACTCCTTGCACTTTGTCTCCCCTCTGAGACTATGTCACCTGATCTTGGGACTTTTGAAAGTCACATTTGCACTCCCTTTTGTTTCTCTGTGTTGAATCACACTATCTCTTCTATTCTTATGAATGGTTCTGGTGTGCCCACCTGGCACACTCCTTACAAAAGTATTGACTGATTTCTTGTGCACTCCTAGCACTGGTTTCTAGAGTTCTCAATAACTCTGGTGTGCACTCCTTTCACTGCGTTGAGAGGCCAAAACACTCACAAATTCACATGTACAAAGAATTTTATCTATTCCTAGAAAGGAAAGATAATTTCACTCATGGGATTCATAAAAATTCAGTAAACATTCAGAAAACAAACACTCATTCAGATAGAACACGCATCTAGATTCATATGCATGGAAATCTTCTTTTTCTATTAAATCTAAATGCTTTACAATGTTTACAATGTTTACAAGACTAGATTGTGACAAAGTCTCAATTCTTGTCTCCTCCTTAGAATTCTCCTGTCTTGAGAGCTATTCACCTTCTCATACATTATTATTTCAATGCATTGATCTTTTTACAAAAGAGGGGCTTCTTTAGCCTTCCTCCACTTAAGTGCATTAAATTACAATTAATTTACAACTCATTCAGATAGGATCTAACATATACAATCTACTATTCCATTAAAAGCGATTTACATGTAGCCTGTACAAATACAATGGATCTACCCTTCGCAAGCCTTTACAATATTAATTACATTTAAATTTTTGGTTTTAAAAACAAAATGAGAAGGTTGGCACTTCTCTCTCCTCCAAATCTACTCCATACATGTGTGTTGGGTGTTTTCATGGTTCTCATGCTCGTGCATCATACTCCCCTCCAAAAAAAATCATGAGCACATTCTCATGGCTTGTCTATTGTTGTTGTTAATACCCTCCAAGTTCCTAAACTTCACTCTAGATATTTCCACCTAATATTTTTCCTTTCTGATGTTGTTGATGTCCTGTTGCTATTCCAGCTTCTCCTCTCGGTTTCCAAATTTTATGTTGTAGTGCCCCATTCATTTTTCCATTACAGTCTCCTCTTGTCATCCTCCTTCTGTTTTTTATTGTCTCCTTTGTCGACTTCAACATTACTCTCCTTATATCTTCAATCTCCTTGTATATCTTGTCCATGGGTTGGCTCCTCTCATGTAGTCTACTCTGTTGTTGTTGCATATCCTCTTCTTCATCCATCTCCAACTTGACTTGATGGATGATCCTCCTCTAGGTCATTTATCTTTATCTGAGGGATTCCAATTATTCATATAGATCAAAGGGAAGATTATCTTGATCTCCCATGAAAATTTAATCACCTATGGCTTTGAATCGCCACTCCACTGCAGACTTCAATTCTGCAACAATATTACTGAGATGTTTCTTAGCCATATCCTTTGACAATTTTCTTTCTACCTGTTTATGTGGTTTTATGTCATCTCCTTGGGTTGGCATAAGTCCATATTCATCCATCTACTCCTCATGCTGGAATTCTTCTCTACTCTGCATGATTGTCTCCTTCTGGAAGTCTTCCTTTGTCTCTGGATTGTTTAAACAATCTTCCAGTAGCTTAAACTCTTCCCCCCACTGAGTGAGTATGGAATATGCATGATCCTCTTGATCATTCCTTTGGATAAAAACTGTGTGGGCCTCCTCTTCTTTTATCTCTTGGGAATATTTTAGTGTCTTTTCCTTCTCCTTCTCCATGACAACCTCTACTGGTTGTCCTTCTTCTTCTGAACTTGCAGTCACATATAAATTGTTCATTTTAAAAATATTTGTCCCTATGACCTCTTCCTTGGATTCCTCATGCATCACCTCCTCATATGAAACACATGCATTGACCTTCGATAGTATTATTGACAATGATATGTTGATCCCCCCAATGATCAGAATCCACCTTTGATCCTCCTCCTTGAGAGTTGAAGTATTCAATTTCTCATCATCTTCATTCATATGGTCTGCAACCCCACATGAATATTCATGCTCATGAGGATTCTCTCTTTCCTCTTCCTCATTATCTTATGTCTCTTCTGTCAACTATCCTTGCTGATATGAACTCTCCTCTGAGTTCCTAAGACTCTCAGTCAGTCTCATCTTCTCCTTTCCCACCTAGAAACCTAACTTTTCCTTTCTTCCCTCCTTCTAGTCTTTGACATCTTCGACTGATCTCTTCTCATTTTCCTCTTGGAAATATATGAGATATCTAGATGACCTCTCTTCACCATCAAGGATTTCTCCATCTTCTTGTTTAAATATGTAAACCATCTTCTCCTATGATTCCCTAAGGTTTTCAACTTTCCTCAACCACCTCCTCAATATCTACTTTTTCCTCCTGGTCATCAATTTTTGGATAGGCCACTTCACCTTCTTCTTCATAGGCCACTCACACCTCCATCTATATTTCTCCTATTGTTGCATCCTTTTCCATTACAGAATCAATCTTTCAAGATCCTCTTTGGTCTCCTTGAGATCTTTCTCTATCTCCTCTCTGCTCATATTCTTATGGTCTCCTCTTGGACCTTGTTTATGGCCTTCAACAACCATTCTCTCCTTTCCTTTATGAGCTTCCAATTTCTCATTATGAGATACAGTCAGCCTCTACCAATCTCTTTTACTTATCCTCTCGGTTCTCCTACTGTGACCTCCTCTCTGAGATTTTACACTCTTGCTGAGTGTAGGCGCACAACTTGTGCTCTCTCCTTCTCCTGAGCACTCCTTTCTTTCTGGTTTTTGTAACCCAACTGATCACCTTAAGGGGTCCATAGGATCTCCATTGCTTCAAGAAAACAATTGATCCTTTTATTTCATCCCAACTAGTTGTCTATTTGCCTACTTCACACTTGAAAATAGTATTCACATAGAGTGTCAGTACTCTACCTCTCCCCCTTTTCCTATTGTCTATAGAAAAAATAAACTCTGATACCAGTTGATGGTATGTGAAAAAAATTATGTTCAAGCTCTGATACCACTTGATGCAAACCCCCCTATGGGCTCCCGTGACCTCCCAGTCTACGATCATTCAGAGGAGCTGAATTATCTTTCATATCCCCACTAGATCCTTTACTATGTTCATAGGTCCCTTTTTCTTCCTTGTGAATATCCAAAAAAACTTGTTGGGCACTTAGACTAAGCCCATTTTACTTCTTTGAATTCACCCACGAGAGCTATCCCCTTTCCCCCAAATAGAATGGCATATGACCTTCATGATAGAACTGAGCACTTAGCTAAAAGCCGTTATTTGGAGCTCCAGGACTCTGACACTCTGGAACTTCTCCACTCCAACTTCAACCAACACACTTCCCTCAAACTACCAAACTTTCGAACTCCCAAAGATTCTAGGGATCAATGGTCCACACTCTTTTCTAGACCCATGGTCTAGATTCACTTTGGGCTCTAGGGCTTCAGGACTTTTACACACCAAAAAAAATTTCACCTACAACCTTCCAGAGAGTCGAATTTCTAACACTCGGAAATCTATGGTCCTCGTTTACCTAACAACTAACGATCATGATTTACTCTCAACTTCGGGACTTCGAGAGATTCTCCACTCCATGCAACAACGACCAACTTCTCCTCGAAGTGTCGAATCACTGAACCACTCGAGGATCCAATGGCTCACACTCACCCCCTTGATCTGTGGTGGAGATTCACCCAAGGTCTTTAGAGCTTCAGGGTTTCATGCCTCAGTTACAACAAACAAATTAAACTGCCAGTGCAGTGAATTCCAAAGAACTTAGGTCTTAAAAAACACGCTTCTTCTCCTCTTGGGGACTTACACTCACTATCCCTCCTTGAGCTTTGTCACTTGAATGAATCAACCTATGGCGCACACTTTTCACTTCTTTGCTATGATTGGGACCTAGGAAAGTCACATGTGGATTCCTTGCGCTATCTCTCCTAATATTTATCAACACTTAATGAAGTGTTGGCTCTATGCACTCCTTGCACTTCATATCCCCTCTAATATTTTACACTACTGTGAATGTAGTCTCACTCCTTGCACTCGCTTTGTGTAAACTTACATTATCTCTCCTGACAGTGTGGTCATACAGTGCTAGATTATGAGACTAGATTTATGGAGCTACTTCAGTATGCCCCGCATCTGAATGCGAAGAATCTGGAGGTCAAAAAGTCCTTGTTCATCGTTAAATCCAGATTTCATGTGAAGGAGAGGGTCTAAATGCATCAAATGTTGCACGATGATGTCTATTTGGCCTCTTAGCTGAAGAATATTTGACAGTGGGAGTCAGGGTAGGACTCCTACAATATCGTCTGGAATGACAACATCTAGTGCATAGTGACAATAGCCTCCAACCAGAAAAGACATCTTGGTATCAAGATACGTCTATAAAACCCTAGATTCATGGCACCACGATGGCAAGTTCCTCAAAAAAGAACCCCTACAGGGGACCATCACTTCAGGAGCAGTTGCAGTTAAGCCTATTCAGTGTAAAAGACTAGGGCTCCAGGCTGGTGGCACAACAACTACTACTTCAGGGACTAGGAGTACTATACCGAAGACCGGATGATGGAAATGTGGAGAGCCACATTACTAGTGAGGTTGTCCAATTGAGAGGGATAGAGCGGCTGAGTCAACAAGAAAAAATATCGTTGTGAATATGGGAAAGGCCCATAGGATTCATGACTGTAGTGAATGAACGCCAGGCTGAGAACTAGTCCACTATGCTTGAGGCATTAGGTACCTCTGCCAACCAAATTTTTAGTATTAGTTAGATCCCGATGCTACATAGAGCTCTATTTATAGTACCACGTTGATGGGATTAGGTAAGGGAATTGCATGAGATGAGTTATATTCGTCGAAGTGGCAGCGGGTGCCAAATGGATGGTTGGAGGAAGGGGTATGAACCATCGCTTCAACTTGGTGAATAGTGTATCAAAGTCTGACCTACGTCATGATATTAATATCTTATGACGTCGTGATCAATATGGATTGGTTGGAATCACATGATGTGATGCTCGAAAACGAGGGAAGCAGTTGAGATGAACCAACGATCAGGAAAGGAGAAGAGTGATTGTAGGAAGAAAACAGGGAGTATCCCTGAGGTTCATCTCTTACCTACGGCTATGGAGGAGTATGCGAAAAGGATGCAAGCTATATGAAATCCTAACATTGAATGAAAAGGGCTTGGAATAAGGATTAGAATACCTTTAGGTAGTATGAGAGTTTGTAGATGTTTTCCCAGAAGAGTTATCGGTTTGTCGCCGAAGGAAAGATGGAATTTACCTTTCACTCAAAACCTGGAGCCGAATCGTTAGTAATAAAACCTTATCATATGTCGACCCCTAAGTTATAGGAGTTGAAAATTAAAATAAAGAGTTGTTGGACCAAGAACTTATCAATCCAAGTGTGTCATCATTGGGGTGTTCTTGTTATTTACATACGAAAGAAGGATGGGTCACGGATACCCTACACTGACTACCGACAATTGAACAATGAAACGATCAAGAACTAGTGTCCATTACCAAGGATATACAATTTGTTGATCAAATGAAGGGAGCGATGGTGTTTTCAAGGATTTACTTGAGATCAAGGTATCAATAGTTACGGATCAAGGAGGGAGACATTCCTAAGACTATGTTTAAGATGATGTTTGGACACTATGAGTTACCATTTGACTGAAAATTCCCCAGGGGTTTTCATGAGCTTGATGAATGGGGTGGTCTGCGAATACTTGGAAAATTTTGTTCAAGCACTCATTGATAATATTTTGATATAATGTTAGACGAGGGAGATAGGTATGAAATTTTTCTCCTAGTACTGTAGTGTCTACGAGAGAACAATTATTTGGGAAACTATTGAAATGCTCTTTTCTGGGCATGTCATCTTTGGTGAAGGTATCGTTGTGGATCCAATGAATATAGAGTCTATCATGGAATGGCTTGCACCGACGAACCTCTTAGAAGTATGTAGATTTACGGGTTAGTAGGATTTTATCAATGGTTCGTCAGGGGTTTTTCGAAGATAGAAATCTGATTACGGAATTGCAGAAGAAGAATAAGAAGTTTGTGTGGACTGAGAAATGCATGGATGCATTTCCAAGGCTCTAGGAGCTGTTGACGAAAGAATCAATACTAACATTCCTTGACATGCATAAGGACTTATTGGTGTGCATTGATTCATCCAAGGAAGGCTTAGGAAGAGTCTTGATGAAAGACGATCGAGTGATCACTTACACCTCAAGGAAGCTAAGAAGGCATGAGGGGAAATACATGATGCATGATTTGGGGTTATTAGCCATTGTGTATTCCATGTGAGTGTGGAGACACTACTTGATTGGACGAAAATTCAAACTAAAAATGGAACACTACAGTTTACAACACTTTTACGCAAAGCAACTTGAAAGCACGACAAAAGGTATTGGTCAGAAATGCTTAGCGAGTACGATTTCAAGATTTCCTACATAAAGGGAACTGTCAATAGAATGGCTAATGCATTTGACTCAGAGACCACACATATTTTTGATGATACCTCTTTAAGACAAATCAACATGAAAGGATTATAACTATAGTGTGACAATGACTGGCATCAAGAGCTTAAGGAATTTATCGGAAAAAACACCTTGATGGTAACAAAATCTGAGGGATTTACTATGGAAAACGACGAATTACTAAGATATAATAACTAGATTTACTTATCGCCCAATGTCAAAATGAGAGGTTTATCTTAAACGAAGTTCATAGATAAGTGTACATGTCTCATCTTGTAGTCACAAAGATGAGGGAAGACCCTAATCCCTCATTCTTCTTGTAGGGATGAAGGTAGGCATGGTTATCTACATGGTGAGATGTCTAGGGCGTCAGCAAGTGAAGGTTGAATGTAGACATCTGGTAGGATTACTACACCCACACACTTTTCTAGAATCAAAATGGGAGGTCATTCGATGGACTTTACTGTGGGGATTGTCGTTAACAGCAAGGAGGCACAACTAGATTTTCATGATAGTTGACACTCTGATGAAGAGTGCACACCTTTGTCCCAGTGCGTATGATGCATCAGGCGTCAGGTATAGCTAGAGTTTATATCAGCAAGATATTGATACTACCATATGTACCAAAATAATCATATCCGATAAGGGAATCGATGTTTGCAAGATGTTTTGGACGAGTTTCCCAAGAGGCCCTGTGAACGCCACTGAACTTTAGTACATCATGTCCCTAAGATAGGCAGGCTGACTGAAGGAATGAATCAAATTTGGAAGGTTTTGTTGTGTATGTATGTGTTGGACCAACAAAAGCATTGGGAATAATTATTTCCGTTGGCTGAGTTTGCGTGAAACAACAACCATCAAGGTACCATTAAGATGACACAACTGAGTTTCTCTATAGGCAACCATTTCGAACACCTTTGAGTTGAGATAGACTCAAGGATGGGTCTTGGTAGGACCAGAAGTGATCCAAGAAATATAAGAACAAGTACAAACGATAAGAAAAAGGATTGGAAGAAACACAAGATCGACAGAAGGGTTTTGTCAATGCACATCGCGCGACCATACTTGTTAAGGGCCTAACAACTAGCCATGCGTCACTGTTTGAGGCGTATGCACAATATTTATCTTTTATATTTGTGTGAATTTAGGTAAGTGGTCCTATGCATGTGATTGACTTGAGTTCTTGGCAAATGTTGGGCAAGGGTGCACCCACGATGGAGCCAATCTACATTCTGGACCATCGCATTCGACAGATACGATGTTGAACTATCAGTCACATCAAGGAACAGTGGGATGATTATAGTCCACACTCGGTTACCTAAGAGGACGCACATGATATGCGTCAACAGTTTCCATTTTAGTTGATAGATAGACATTTAGATATTGTCAGATACTTTATTTTTCCACTTGTATACGGTGAAACTTCGGGAAGAAGTTTAAAACAAGAGGGGGTGTATGTAACATTCCACTTTTGTGCACACATGATTTGGCTCATTATAGGATTGAGTGCTCTCTTATGGATTATGATGATGGTGTGGATATGATGATACGTTATTTTATTATATTTTTATCGACATGTGTTATTGAGTGGCTTCTCCTGAGTGTGCAGGACTCTGGATAGATTGATGATGTCGATGGAATTGATGTTGGGTATGTGTTATATTATTTGCATGTGTGTGTCTGAGCACGTCAGATTCGACAACTGCATCTGACGATCCCTCTAGTAGTGATCTTTTTTGGGTGTTTTTTTCTATTTTTAGCGGTTTTCTAAATTAATCTCGGATTAAGGGATTAGGGTTTTGGTATCTATGGAATATATAAAAACATTGTATATATTGTATGGTGAATGGTGAAATTCGATATAATGAATATAAGAAAGGTTTTCCCCGGTTGAGGGTTTCCGGTATAAATATCTGTGTACTATGTGTATACGAAATTGATTGAATTTTGTTTTTCTTAAGAATCTATATGAATTTCTTTAATTCACGGGTTTAAAAATTACATGTGGTATCAGAGCTCATTTTTGGCTTCAGAGGGACGCCCCTTTTGCTGAGGGTTTTACTCGGTCTTGATAGATCAATTTTATCTTGGGTCTGTGATAAACCTAGGTTTAGTGGGAGCTTTTGCAGTGGTTATTCGGGTGTAGAAAGAGGAATGGTGAGCTCTTCTAGAATCGATGTACCTCCTTGGACTCCAGATCAAGTCAGGGAGTGGACTGTTTATGGTTTGAGTATTTATGTATTTCATATGTGACATATGAGAGGTATATTATGATGTTGATTATGGATCATTGACATATTTCATTGATGGATGCAGTATGACGATTTCTTCATCATCAGACTCACATTTGGAGTAAAGGGGTCATGCACGACAGCCAAAGATGTTGAGGGAGAGGTGTGGCAGCAACCCTGCCATAGCCTAGCACTCTTACCATGGATTGAACTATAGGTTAACGATTACATAGTCCAAGAGATACGTGATGTCGTGAGGGCATACTGAGATAGTCTCTCACGAAGATTCTAAGGGGCGTGCAATAAGAAAGGGTCATTATTCCTTAGAGGCCCTTAGTCTCCCACAATTTTTCCTATCGGAGTATTGACTCCAAGGGTGGGTGTCTACCAAAATTAGTCAAAAGGCGAGTGGCACCCTTGGAGCACGTAGTCTTTCTTGAAGGGAACGTCGCATAAATGAAACTTGAATGAAGGAGAGTGGCACCCTTGGAGCATGTAATGCATATTGAAAGGAACGTCTCGATTTTT
Organism: Picea sitchensis; assembly: GCA_010110895.2. Lineage (NCBI taxonomy): Eukaryota > Viridiplantae > Streptophyta > Pinopsida > Pinales > Pinaceae > Picea > Picea sitchensis. The sequence continues at coordinate 64,176 of SNQJ01S0044594.1, read as the reverse complement.
AACACTGGTGAGTCAATGGACCTAGGTACCTAGAAAACAATATCTCACTTTGACCTAGCTAGCCTTAAAATAATTGTTGCATGAGTAAAGTTTAAAAAATTATAAAATTCCCTTAAAAACCATTTTGCTAAGCCTAGTTGAATTTAAAGCCTAGGTCTAAGTAGGACATGAGAACTAAAGAATTAATTAAGCAATTAATAAAGGGGGGATGAAGAAAAATGAGGGGTAAAGATTAAATTTAAAAAATTAATGGAGGATTAAATTATTTAAAATATTGATTGATGTTTATGTGCAAAAATTGCTAATTTCGAACTTAGACAAAAAGGGGAAATTAATTGCAAAAGGGATGTGGAACATAGAAGTAATCTAGTGTATAGATAACTTTCCTAAAATAAACGCAACTAAGATTTAAGAAAGGTGCCAACCGTTAAGGGAATGTGAGGGAATAGAGGGACATCAAGGAGTGTTTTTAGGTACGCTTTTAGGTGGTTTAGGAAAATTGAAAAATTAATTTAATTAATTAAATAAATTTCTAGTGCAACTAAGAGATCAGGTGACAAGTGTACAGGGGAGAATATTCCTAATAAAAATTTAATAAAAATAATTTAATGTGCATTTTGGGAACTAGTCACTAACATAAATCTATAAAAGAAAGGGAAGAGGAGAGGAATGGATCCCTCGTGCCTAAGGTTATGCTATCGGATTTTACTCTCGACTGATTTTTCTTGTGGGAGTTGGGATACCCAAATCGAATAGAGAGTGGTAGCTTGAGCTTGCGAAGGGCGCTGGGAGCTAGAGTTTTATGTTTGTGATTGTGCGTGACCCCTTTCCGACTTGGGGGACTAAGGGGGAAGAAAATTACCACTAGCTTTGGCTGGGAGGTACTAGTGAATTCTCAACGATTAGCAAGTGGAAGTGAAGAGAAAACTTCAGTTGCAGAAGAACATCATCAAGATCATCCTCGTCGGTTACGGTATTCACCTTAAGAATTGTACTTGTATTAAATGAAAATTTGTGTTTGGATTTAGATGTTTTTGTAGATTGTAATGGATTCCACAAATGGAGTTGAACTACTTCCTTAATATTGGTGTAACCAGACTAAATTTTAGTGGGTTGAGATTCTATTATTTTAACTGGCGTTATCGAAATTTAACTATTGTTGTCTGCTTTCATAGTCCTTGAAGTTATATCAATTGTTGAAATAATTTTTATATTACTCAAAATATCGTGGGATACCCATATTCGGACCTGTTGCACGCTAATTTTTTTAAAAGAACCAATTTAGAGGGTGGAATTATTTTTATTTGAAACATAAATTGTTGATCTTACTGTCGGAATCTTGAAATCGAGTCTTGTTTGATGCTCCCTTGTATTCCCTATCTTAAGTATAAGGGGTCACTACTACTGATGTGCTTACCGGGTTTTGAACTCACCCAGGATACTTTATGAATGCCTCAGGAGAGGAAGTAATTGCGCAAATTGTAGAAGGTTCCCTCCTTTTAGGGTCCTTCTGGAATATTCGTTACCCTCACGCGGAATTACCCTCGGGCGTTTCCTAGATTGCGAACTATTCCTTATTTCTCATTTAACTTTTGTGGGCTTCCATCCCTGGGCATGTGACAAGTTTGTGGGCTCTGCCTGGAACAAATACAAGAACAATATTTTTTCCTATGACTGCACCGCTTACATGTAAATTTTCCTTGTTTAATCTCTGCGCATGGAAACCAAACTTTTCCCAAATTGGAGTCCCCTCCTGGGAGTTTAATTCATCCCTTGATCTCTGTGGAATATGATTTTCTTAGAGAATTTACGAGAGAAACCTATGCGTGAGGGTTCTCTGTCTAAATTTGACATTGAACTGAAGTTTGCAGCAACGCATTCTCTCTGGAAGGTGGTGGATTGCAGCTCTGCATTTCGTTTCGATTGTACGTTTCGTCCAGCCTTTTTTCCGCAAATTTTTATGAGTTGATGGGATTCGATTCTGCTATTTTTAATTTTCTACGCAACCCTTTTTACCTCTTCTCACCTTTAAAATTACTGCACGCATCTATTTTAAGACTCCCCATTGGAAGTAATAATTTAATGCACATTACGCCTCGGTTTCTGATTTGGATGGACTTATTTTGACAATGTTGTTATTTTTATAATTTCCTTTTCCATAATTTTATCGGGAACACAACTTTTAATTGATGGTATTTATCATGAACGTTGAAAGTAGAATTTAAGAGTTTAAATATGTTAATGAAATCAAATAGAATCTAATTAAATTAAACTCAATCCCCCACTTTTACAAAGGACAATTCACCAACAACCATTTTCATTTTGAAGAACATTTAAATTTCTGAAGAATTTTGGTATCAGGGTATNACGCATCTATTTTAAGACTCCCCATTGGAAGTAATAATTTAATGCACATTACGCCTCGGTTTCTGATTTGGATGGACTTATTTTGACAATGTTGTTATTTTTATAATTTCCTTTTCCATAATTTTATCGGGAACACAACTTTTAATTGATGGTATTTATCATGAACGTTGAAAGTAGAATTTAAGAGTTTAAATATGTTAATGAAATCAAATAGAATCTAATTAAATTAAACTCAATCCCCCACTTTTACAAAGGACAATTCACCAACAACCATTTTCATTTTGAAGAACATTTAAATTTCTGAAGAATTTTGGTATCAGGGTATAACTAAATTATTAACAGAGTTCTTGGCATCAACTGAATCCTTAAACGTTTGTGAGAGTTGTCCATATTTCATAAACAATATCATTTTCGAGGAATTTATTGATAAAGTTTTGCTTCAGATAACTCTTCAATCCTTACGAAGGATTCTTCATATCTTTCGAATAAATATCTTAAGGATGGAAGGACTACCTGATAAGGAGTTCTTACTTTTTAGGAAGGTTGTCCTTTTTAACAAACAATATCTTAACGATGGGAAGTCAATCGATAATGGGTTTAAGAAAAATATCTCTGAAATTTCATCAAATTAAGAGATTATTATAGGTTGTGATATAGAGGGAGAAAACTTTCTTAAAACTGGAATTTTTGGGTAGTGAGGAAAACATTAATAAAGAAAAAACTAAACCCCTTTTTGGATGTTATCCCCTTTCTCTTATAATTAATTATTTAAATAAAACTTTAGTTCACTGGTATAATGTGTATAATGTGTAAGAAGGATATGCTTACAAATTTAAGGCAAATTTAAGGAATGAGAAGAGTTTGGCCAATTTTTACTCAAAGGTAAGAAAAATTTAGCAACCCTTCTTAACTAGAATTTAATTAATAATAGTAACTCTTGAGCATCATTAGAACTGGATTTGTTGAAGATAAGTTGCACCAAACCATTGTAAATTAATGTACACTTGAGTGGTTATCAGAGAGGGTTAGCTCACGCCTTGGGTCAATGTTAATGAATAAATTATTAGGGTTACAATTCTTGCACGCAATATATTACAATGTGACGTATGCTTGTTTGAGACAATAGACTTATTGCGCTCATTAAAGATGGCATAGTGATTGATTTTCGTAGACATTATACTTGATGCACAAACTGAAAATTGTTTGAGATATGATGAGATAAGTGAATGATGACTTATGCGCCATGTTTATTTGTGGATTAGGAATGATGGACTGAGGAAATTGATGATCGTTTATGTTGTTGATTAGCTTTTTTCTTGGATTGATTGTGATAGTGGGATGTAGACACCTCCTTGTTCCCCAGATAAGTCACCAGCCTTGAGACCTTAAATGGTTTAAATCAATTGGAACATGGGCTTGAACGTTTCTTATGTGTCGTGGAGGTCCTAACCTTGTAGGATAGGTTGGGATATTACATGTTTCTTGCAATTATCTTCATGATCCTTATGATTCGTTATGTTACCTTATGTTTCCTTAGTAATATCCGATGATGGTCCTTATGAGATGCGTTGAATGTTTAATATTGTATTGTTATGTGTTGTTTTTAATTACAGAATGCAATTATGTGGGGCTGATGTTAATTATTGTGTTAATAAACAAACATGCATGCCATGGTACATGGTGATGTTGTGTTAGCATTGTGTCATATTCAATTATTAATACATTATTATTGTTTCATTAATTTATGTGATTGACGTGTCGATGATGTCGCTCTTATTATGATGTTTTAATTTCCTAAAACAACACTAAAAGAAAAAAAATTTGACCTATTGTACGTCGCTTGTTGTTGTAACGGTGGGGTCGTTAATAAGCCTTCATTGGAAATCACAAATACCATATACACTAAATCCTCCTACGTAAACGTACATTTATTCAAATATTTCAATAGTTTATCTTCCCTATATTGAAACATCACCTTTATCATGTGCTCCAGGTGTTCTTCCTTGGTTCTATTGAAGATCAAAATGTCATCCAGGTATACAACAACAAATTTTCTCAAAAATGTTTTCAATATTTCATTCATAATTCTCATGAATGTATTAGGTGAATCTGCACACATTCACCACTCGCCCGCTTTATTTGGTGTCAATACTATTGGTACATCATAGGGACTTAAACTCTCTTGGATTAGTGCTTTGTCAAGAAACACTTCCACTTTTCTATTCACTTCCTCACTCTCTACTAGAGTTATCCGGTAAGGATCCTTATTAGGTAGACTTGACCCCATTATCCAATCAATTTGATGTGATAGAGTCCTCAAGGGAGGTAAAAATGCTAGTATATGATTCACAAAAATCTCCTTAAATTCATTAAACAAAGGTTGAATATTTGATGGTACAAGGATCATTTTCCAATATCTTGGACTTGTTTCAACAATATGGAAAAAAACATGGGCCTTGTTTTCTCTCATAAATTATTTAACTGAACACAACATGAATCGACTTCCATTATTTCTCAAATCTTTGTTTCTACCATTCCCTGTTGTTGTCATTCTATTTTCCAGCATTGGATCCAATCTAGGCCATTATCCACCCTTTTTTATTTCATAGGTATTCTCTCATCCATAGCGGAAACCAAATTTTCTCCAAATTTGACTTTCGTGGAAATCAAATTTTCTATGCTTCTCCATTTATGAATATATTGTAACATTTTCCTTGAACTTCATGTTTCGTCTTAAAGTTGTTCTTCCTCTTCGTATGGTCTTTTTCTATCTTCTTTTTAAGTTTAAGAAACACTCTTCGAAACCTTAAATTGTCACCTTTCTCCCACTGAAGTACAATCACATTTTCACTAATAATCGCTACCTCATCAACTTGGGCAACTTTTATTCAGGCTTCACTACTTTTTCTTGAATTGTTCCTTTCTGGACATTTATATGCCTTATGTCCATGTACTCCATATATTTAGTAAGCAATAATATAATTAATTTTTCCACTTCTGAATCCTCTTCTTATTCCAATGTCATTTCCTCCTCTATTATTTTTGTTGTTGGTGGATTCATCTTCCTTTTCATTGCTTGTAGTAGTACTTACTTTTCCCCTACGTCTAGCTCCCTTTCCTCTCAATGTTTGTGGTAATTTTATGACAATATTTTCTTCCACCTTCAAAGAAACTTGATAATATTAATCTACATTATGAAAGTAATACATTCTCATCTTATCCTGAATATGATATTTTAACACATTCATGTATCTCGACAGATGTCTCTTTCCTCCTTAAGTTCTATACTTTCTTACATAAATTTTGCTTGTAATACACATGTAGGAATTTCTTGATTTTTCTCACCATCTTCCTCTAGGTTCTAATCTTCTTTGGTCGGTTGTCTACCTTGTCCTTCTGTAGCATATCCCACAAAAGTGCAGCATGACCCTTTATCATTGTCATGGTGAATCAAACTTGATTGGGCTCTTGAACATTCTCATACTCAAAATATATTTCTATCTACCCTTTCCAATCAATACGAATCTTATCTTTCAAACTACCATCATAGTATGAAAATTCCACCGTTGAACTACCTCTATCCTTTAGAAAATAAATCTAATGTATTGTTGGGTCTCATTCCTTCACATCTCACTCTTCTTCGATCTCATCTTCCAACTCAGATTCTACTTGAACATATCCAATCCTTACATTTTCTATCTCTTCTATCCTCCTCAATTCCTCCAATTCTTGGTTCCTTGCACCTCCTTGTGCTACTCCTACTCTTCATGGAGGCATTCTTACAAGTTGTCATGTATCTCTCACTTAGAATAACGTTCACAGGCCTTACTTTTAGGCATTGTATCTCATGAATTATATTGCACAACCACATTTTTATATTGAACACTATCAAGATCCAAATATCAAGAGCTAAACCAACTATGATACCACTTTATATAGAAACCCTTGAATCATGTAGTCAACCAACACATAAAACTCTTATTTTTCCCATAGTGTGCACAAATACCACTATACTATCATTGAAAACATTAACATTAAACTAATATGATGAGGAATTGATAGTTACACATAAAGGAGACAAGAGAGAGCCTCTATTTAAATGTAACTATATATGTTATTTTTATCAAAGACCTAAATTTATCTCTTATAATATGAGTACATCACCAGAAAATATGGATTCATTTCTCATCCTTTATTTACTGAATTAGGTACCTTTTCTTCGTTCCACGCACTGAAAATGTTCCCTTTTGTCCAACAATTCTAAGATTCAGACCATCAATCCTTCAGGGTGGTAAATCATCCTCCATTCAAGATGCTTCTTGGAAAATCCCTGAATCCAACTTGAACCGAACTGAACATGAACATGAATAAAAAACTAACCTTTTTCTTGATTTCCCTCCATTCTTTTAATTGGTGCATTGGAAGTTGGATAGTTGTAACGAATAAACTTCTTCCAACTACTTCCAAAATGATCATTCTTCCTCTCATATATGGATCACCAACTTCCATGACTTCCTCATAAATGTACTATAATGTTGTTGCGTGCACTTTTGATGTGACTTATTCTTTGAGGACACTTGTGTGCAAGTGATCTGGTCCATTATATGAGTGGCTTCTTCTCTTATGGATTATGATTATGTGATTGTGATTTATGATGTTATGTTATGTTATTATGTATAGGCAGGTGCTATTGACTAGTTTCTCCCAAGTGTGCACAACTCTTGATAGATTGGCGATGTCGATGGCATTGACAGACCTCCTTGTACTCTGGATCGAGTCAAGTAGTGGATTGTTTATGGTTTGTGTATTTATGTTATTTCATATGTGACATATGACTCATATATTATGATGTTGTTTATGGATCGATGACATGTTTGTTTATGGATGCAAGCTGATGATAGTTTGGTAATCAGACTCGCATTTGGATTAAATGGGTCATGCCCGACAACCAAAGATATTGAGGGAGAGGTGTGGCAACAATCCTGCAACAACCTACTAGCACTCCCATCGTAGCTTGAACTGTAGGTTAATTATTACCTAGTTTGAGAGATCCACGATGTCGTAAGGGAAGAATGAGATAGTCACTCACAAATATTCTAAGAGGTGCACAATAAGGAAGGGTCCTTATTCCTTAGAGGCCCTTAGTCTCCCACAAGGAAACCTAACAGAGTATTGACTCCAAGGGATTGGCGTCTACCAAAATCATTCAAAAGGAGAGAGACACCGTTGGAGCACGTAGTGCATCTTGAAGGGCACATCACATAAATGAAACATGAATGAAGGTGAGTGGCACCCTTGGATAACGTAGTGCATATTGAAGGGCACATCGTAGTTTTTAACACTGGTGAGTCAATGAACCTAGGTACCTAGAAAAAAATATCTCTTTTTGACTTGGGAAGCCTTAAAATAAATGTTGTATGAGTAAAGTTTAATAATTTTAAATTTTCTCTTAAAAACAATTTTGTTAAGCCTAGTTGAATTTAAAGCTTGGGTCTAAGCAGGACATGAGAACAAAAATTTAATTAAGAAATTAATAAAGCAATGATGAAGAAATGTGGGGGTAAAAATTACATTTAAAAGTTAATGTAGGATTAATTTATTTAAAAATATTAATGGTTGTTTATGTGCAAAACTTGTTAAATTTGAACTTAGACAAAAAGGGGAATTTAATTGCAAATGGAATGTATAACATGGACGGGAATCTAGTCTAGAAAACTTTCCAATTTTGAACTCAACTAAGATTTAATAAAGGTGTAAGTTTTTAAGGGAATTTGAGGGAATAAAGGGACATCGAGGAGCATTTTTAGGAATGCTTTTAGGTGGGTGAGGGAAATTGATAAATTAAATTAATTAATTAAAAGAATTTATGGTGCAACTAAGGGATAGGGTGACAAGTGTATGGGGAAGGATATTCCTAATAAATAAATAATAAAAAGAAATTAATGTGCATTTGGGAAACTAGTCACTAAGAGAACTCTATAAAAGAAATAGCGGAGGAGGACAATGGATCAAGACTGGTAGGTGTAAGGTTACACTGCTGATATTTTTCTTGACTAATTTTTCTTGTGGGAGTTCGGATAGCCAGGTCAGATTGAGAGTGGTAGTTGGACCTTGTGAGACGAGCTATGAGCTATATTTCTCTAGTTTGTGTGCGTGGCCCCTTTGCATCTCGGGAGGATTAGGGGGAAGAAGAGTACTCCTGGCATTAACGGGGAGGTACTGGCGAGATTTTAGCGATTAGCAAGAAAGAGCAAGGAGGATCACCAGTAGCTAAAGCATATCAACAAGTCCATCTTCCAGTTACAGTAATCTTATTAAGTTGTGAAATTTTGCTAATTTTTTTTGTATGTACTCTCTAGAAGTATTATCGCAACGATTATGGGAATCTGGGTGAAATCATGAAGGTGGGTTACACTTTTGCTTGTTTTATGAGAAAAAAAACTGTATTTTCACAAGTTATTCAACTTCCGACATATAAAAGTATTTTTTTTATTTAGAATTTCACTTTACAGTAAAAACAAAACTTGTG
>SNQJ01S0044594.1:28838-55270 GCA_010110895.2 Picea sitchensis | reverse complement strand
TCTGGGCATATCATCAAAAGAGTATATGAATTTAGATTATAGAAATAAAAAAAGAATTTGAAGCTGACCACTTAAAAGTTTGAATCAACCACACTGGAACCTGAAGCCGGTATCCATCTAGAACATGGATCTGGATTTTAACTCGAGGATATAAAACTGAAACAACCTATGGCTATTTAACTGCCACTGGAAATGGATATATAACTGGTGAAACTACTCGATCTCCATTGGGTATGTATAGGAACACAGAATCCAAATCCAAATGTTAACATAAATCTAATTTAACTGAGAGTTTTCAATGGTTACAGGTTCATTAAATAGATAGAAAAGCCTTGTACAGTTATGTTCAAGTGAGAGATATATGGAGAGAGATATCCAAAATTATGGAGAGAGAAATCCAAAATTATGGAGAGAGATATCACATGGCACGCAGTCTACTGGCTACACTTTTCGTGAATTCCACCTACCATATCTTTCAGTATTAAAATCATCTGACCTGTTAGTCAGTGTCAAGTTTGGAAGACCCAGTACAAAAAGAAGGATCGATTATAGAAGAACTTATAAACACAGTAAGATTGAAATGTAATTATAATAACAAATTATGTCGTTCAAATTCCAACATCCGATTTGATAAAGATATTAATGAAGAAAAGGAATCACCAAATGGATTTTTACAAGAGCAAATTTTTACTTTAAGAGTGGTTGTTTTGACAGACCTAAAAATATAGAGATAGCATGTGTACTTCAATATTTCTCTTTGTTAATATTGTTATCAAATTTCACGTCGGATGATACACTTTGCCATCCTGTTGTCGGTCTTCGAAACAAGAGAGAATATGGATTTAACATTACGAAGAATAGTTGTCGGTTAAATGTTAATGGAAACAGTGACCATTGGAAATCGCACTGACGAAGCTGATGATAGCCGACACAATACTAAATATGCCAGGCGATAAAGATATATGATAAAATTAAAAATAACATCTATTGATCCACATGATATCTCTGTACACTAGATTCTACACAGTTGATACACATGGTAGAAAAATTAGCGGGAAGTGGGTCGAAGCTTACCTCCGCTACCTCTCCACGACCTGTCCACAACCTGTCCACGACCTCTCCACGACCTGTCGCGACCTCTCCACGACCTCTCCACGACCTCTCCACGCTTCGAAAACTCTCCAAAACTCTCCAAAACTCGACAATTTTTCAAAAACCCTCCAAACTCGACGTGTGGGTAATATATAAACTATCTTTCGGCCGAAAGATAGTTCGACCAAAAGATAGTTCGGCCGAAATATAGTTCGGCCGAAAGATAGTTCGGCCGAATAATATTTCGGTCGAACTACCTTTCGGCCGAAAAGATATTGCCGAAAAGAAAATATCTGGCCGACCAAATTTCTACACGCAAATCGAGGGGGCGGTTATTGCACCGTTCGATTTGACGTTTATGTTTTTGGCTGAAAAATAGTTCGGCCGAAAATATAATCTTTCGGCCGAAAAATATTTTTAGTTCGGCCGAAAATAAGTTTTTCGAAATTTTGGAACCCTGATTGTCATGAAAGTGTAACCCACCTTCGTGATTCCACCCATTAAGTGTTGATTTTTTGTTAAAATGTTTTATATGTACTCTCTAGAAGTATTGTCGCAAGGGTTGTGTTGATTTTAAATTGTAATAGATGTATTAGAGCTCTGTTACAACTGTGGTAAAATCTAAATTTGAATCGAAAATTTGTTGATGTTATTTTGTGTAATTAAAGGAGTTCGTGCTTGAAGCCACTTAAACCCCTCAACTAAGTCATTGGAAAATTGTGTTAGCTCTCCTTCCTTTTGTCCAACCCTCGAATCTTTGTTTTTCGTGCTACTGGTTGAGATTCCCTTGGGATCGTTAGACATTATTGATCCCCTCCTTTTAGTTTCCCTTGTTTCGATGCAAGTTAATCATGGTCACTGGCTTGACCTATGATTGTAATCTTAATTAGAATAAAAAAAAAAAATCAAGTGGATGATAGATAGTCGGGGTATGTACAAAAATCAATCTGATCACTTCCCTTAAATATCAATGCCATTTTCAACTCTTAATTTACCATTTTGGGTCTGAGAGGTGATCTGTTTCCTTGATTCACCCACGACCATATGCGTGTTATATTCTTGTAATTTATTTTAATGGCGTGGTAGCGAATGATCGTTGCCTTGGGAACATTATCATATTAATCCAATTTTTCTTTATTCATTAAACTTTTACCCAAAACCATTGTTGCTCACTCCTACCCCTAGCATTAGTGGGGTTCTATAGTGGATTGCTGGGATGATTTATTCCTGGAGGGATGGCCACCATGTTTCGAATCCCAAGAGGTTCCCTTGAATGTGTAGCCTTCATTCACCCGCGCTCAGGTTTGAGGGATATTGGAACAAAAATCGCCCACCAGTCCAGACTCGGATCCCAATGCAAAACCCTAAAATCCCTGGTGGTTGTTCCTTTATTTAGCCTTGTTGAAGAACAAGCGCGCAGGTGCTTCGTTTCGCTTCAAACTTTGTGTTCTCACGTTCGGTGTGATCTCGGGACTCCCTTAATGAGTTTTCCTTCATGCCTCCCATTGACTGCCTACTTCATGCAACCAATTTCGTTTCTTTCCCACTCGTTTCGTGGAACTTCGAATCCCAATGGGTGATCCTCGTTCTATTGTAGTGTTGGTTTGGAATGCTTGTAACGTAAGGGCTTGCAACGACCTTCCTTCCTCCTCGATGCGGATTTGTTCTGTGCATTTTATTTACTTCTTCTTCCCAGCGTTGGGATATAGCCTGTGGTTGGGACGTCTTGTTCTGGTTGATGATTTAGTTGATGAATAGTTTCAGGGAGCGTTATTATTGATTCTGGTTACTTGATTTATGGCCAAAAAATGTTGTTGTGTTAGTAGCCGGCATAATCGACGACTCTCCTTTTGAGATGAGAAATAATTGCAATCAATTTGCAGCTAAAAAAAAAACGCCTTCAATTTACTAAGTCGTAGTAGGGTCAAGTGGAATTTAATTGGTGTAAGCATTTCTAGGTATTTTTAGATGGCATGTGTGGATTGGGTCCTTCTTCTAGCTGGAACATTTTTTTTTCAGAGCTGAATTTTTATTTTGAATGATTCAGTCATGCCATCACTCCTGCTTAAATGACACCGTGTCACTGCAGGCCGCCTACATTGTATACCAGTAGACTTAACGCATAATTCTCTGCATTGATGATTTTACTGTTGCATAATCGTCGTTTGTGTTAATGCTTTAATCATTGGTGAAATGTGGAAGAACACAGGGATGCTTTAATCATTGGTGAAATGTGGGGGATGCTTTAATCATTAATGAAATGTGCAAGAACACAGGGAAGTATATATTAATCTGGGAATGGAATAGAACCGTTTAACAAAATTAGGAATGGTGTAATCCTTGTCATGCTAAGAAGGGTTGGATGAAAACATTTACCTTGAAGTTATTCCTTATTCTCACTTTATTGGACATTTAGACACTCCCTACGGGGTAAAAGAAAAAGTTTTCAAGACTATTCCTAGCATATTTATATTAAGTTTTTAGGTGGCAATTTTGAATGTATATATAACAAGTGTTGCATGGCAGCGTAGTCCTTGCTAGGTTGGGATGGGATTAAATGAGACCTAGTACAGACACATCACTAGAAAGTTGAAATACATGTGGTTTGCATACATGTGGTTTGCATGCAGAACATAGTATTCCCAAATTAGTTCTTCCTGAAAAATATAAAAAATTATCAATATTTGAAAGGTCTTTGGACACAAAAAATTTATCATTACCAAATTAGTTATCTTTAAAACAAGGGTTCCTCGACACAAAATAAATTGAAATTTATGAAATTATAGGTTCCTCGACAACATACAAAATTTTTACATTTATAAAGTATGGGGACGAGATTTTATAGAGCATTCACGGAGCCCTCATTGGATACTTAGCCAGTTTTTGGATCGCGGGTTCTCAGGCTGGTGGGCCCAAAATCGAGCCTCTAATGTTCCGTGCCCTACAAATAGCACCGAAAGTTCTGTGATATACAAAATGAGACGTGGAGTTGCGAACTCTACAAATTTTCTTGAGCTAGTGGGCTCAAAATTGGGCCTTTTATGTTCCATGCCCTACAAATAACATCGACAGTTCCGCAATATACTAAATGAGACGCAGAGTTGCGGACTCTACAAATTCACCAAAAATTAATAATGTCTGTTACATATCTGTGGAAATTACATGAACATTTAAAAGCATATAATAGAATAGTAATAACGTGTGTTACATTTAGTTTTGTTTAAAACTAAGGCTTTTCTTGGAGAAAAAAAATATAGCATTATTGAATTAGTTTTCTTTACACACATTTTACAGAGCATGCACAGAGCCCTCCTTCCATACTTAGGCAGTTTTTGGTTTGCGGGTTCTCGAGCTAGCAGGCTAAAAAATGGGTCTCTGTTGTTCCGTTCCCTAGAAATAGCACCAAGAGTTCCACGACATACAAATTGACAAGCGAACTTGTGAACTATACAAACTTATGCTCTCATTGGATACTTAGCTAATTTTTGGATCGCGAGTTCTTGGGATGGCGGACTCAAAATTGGGCTTTTGATGTTCCGTGCCCTACAAATAGCACTCATAGTTCCACGATATACAAAATGAGACGCAGAGTTGTGGACTCTACAAATTTACCAGAAATTAAAAATGCTTGTTACATATCTGTGGAAATTACATCAACATTTAAGAGCATATAATAGAATAGTAATAATGTGTGTTACATTTAGTTTGCTTTAAAACTAAGGCTTTTCTTAGAAAAAAAAAATATAGCATTGCCGAATTAGTTTTCTTTGCACACATTTTATAGAGAATGCACAGAGAGCTCATTCCATAGTTTTTTGGACCGCGGGTTCTTTGGCTGGTGGGCTAAAAATGGGCCTCTATTGTTTCTTGCCATATAAATAGCATTGAGGGTTTTGCGGCATACAAATTGACAAGTGGACTTGGGAACTATAGAAACTTATGCCCTCGTTGGATACTTAACTAGTTTTTGGATCGCGGGTTCTCGGGTTGGCGGGCTCAAAATTGGGGCTCTGATGTTTTGTGGCCTACAAATAGCACCGACAGTTTCACGATATACAAAATGAGACGCGTAGTTGTAGACTCTACAAATTTACCAGAAATTAATAATGTCTGTTAGATATCTCTGGAAATTTAATGAATATTTAAAATCATATAATATAATAGTAATAACTTGTGTTACATTTAGTTTTCTTTAAAACTAAGTCTTTTCTTGGACCCAAAAAATGTAGGATTGTCGAATTAGTTTTCTTTGCACATGTTTTATAGATCATGCATGGAACCCTGATTCCATACTTAGGCAGTTTTTGGATCACAGGTTCCCGGGCTAGCGGGCTCAAAAATGGGCCTCTGTTGTTATGTGCCCTAGAAATAGAACCGACAGTTCTGCGACATACAAATTGATAAGAGGACTTGTGAACTATAGAAACTTATGCCCTCATTCGCGTGTTCTCGGGCTGGTGGGCTCAAAATTGAGCCTCTGATGTTCTGTGCCCTACAAATAGCATTGATAGTTCTGTGATATACAAAATGAGACGCAGAGTTGGAGACTCTACAAATTTACCAAAAATTAATAATGTTTGTTACATATTTGTGGAAATTACATGAACATTTAAAAGAATATAATAGAATAGTAATAACGTGTGTTACATTTAGTTTGCTTTAAAACTAAGGGTTTTCTTGGACAAAAAAAATATAGCATTTCCGAATTAGTTTTCTTTGCACACATTTTATAGAGCATGCATGGAGCCTTGACTCCATACTTCAACAGTTTTTGAATCGCGGGTTCTCGAGCTGGCGGGTCCAAAAATGGGCCTCTGTTGTTCTGTGCCCTAAAAACAACACCAAGAGTTCTGCGACATACAAATTGACAAGAAGACTTGCGAAGTATAAAAACTTATTATAAAATAAATAATGTATGTTAAATATATATGGAAATTACATCAAGATTTAAAAGCATACAATATAATAGTAATAAGGTTTGTTACATAGTTTCGTGGAAGAAAACAGAAAGAAATTAGCATTCTTGAACTATTTTTCTCGAAAGCAAAGGGTTCTGAACAAAAGAGAAATCTAAATCTATAAAAGTGAAGGTTCCTGGAAACAAAAAAAGTTAGCATAAAATAGAATAGTAACAATGTCGTTAAAGACAAAAAAAAATAGCATACAATAAGACACAAGAAATGTAGCAAATCCGAATTAGTTTTCTTTGGAACAAACAAGAAAGGTTCCTGGAAACACAAACTTTAGTATACAATAAAGACATTGTCGAATCAGTTTTCTTTGGAATTTATCAAAAATTAATAATGTTTGTTACATGTTTCTGGAAATTTAAATGTGTTTGTCATATAGAGTGGGATTGGGGCTCCTGTGGACCATAAAAAGAAATAAGTACAAGAATTAGGAACGTCGAAAGAATAAGTGCCCGGCAATAGAGAGGAAGACCTGAAAAGAAGAAATTGGAAGTTATGAGTCTTTGGTTACAGTTTTCTATTTAAAGTGGTCATAAGTGGATTGATAAAGAAACCAAGATGACAACATAGACTTAAAGTGGATTGATAAAGAAAACAAGATTCTAGTATAGACTTGCTATGAAGTTGATGCATTTTTGTTGATGTCATCGATGGTCGGTGGAGTCCTGTTGATCGCTTGTTGCCATTCCTGGACAAGGTTTTCCATTCTCTGTTGGAACCATTATTCGATGTGGATTTTCATGGGGGCTGTGTTGATTTCATCCCGGATTTCTATGTCATTAAGTTCCTTTTCTAATTTCCTTAGATCCTAGTCTAGTACCTAATGCTCATGCTCATCTAGACGATGTTCAATTATGTCGTAAAAAGGTTCGAAAGACAACCCCTTTAAAATATCAACTTGTTTCTGGAAGGCTTCTTTGGTGATTGACAATGATTTGAGAATTAAGTTTGGATATTGAACCTCGTTGGTAGTTTCGGCTAAGTCCATTTACAACAGGCTTGTGAATAAATCTTCCTTTTCTAATCTGACTTGTTTACATGATTTGACAATGAGCTCCAGGTTTTGAACTTTCTTTTGCCAGCATGCTTTTACTTTTTTGTTCCTCTTTGGGGAGGGGATTTTTTGTTGTCTTATTTTCAGTTCTGATGTGTTGACGACATAGTTGGAAAAAATGGCCAGTACCTGATCACAAAAATGTTGTTCATTTCTTAAATTTGCCTCCAAATTTTTCAGGAAATCATTGGCCTTCTTTCCGAAGGAAATGGAATTTTGTGATGTTTCCCAGGATTCAGTAAGTAGATTCAT
Organism: Picea sitchensis; assembly: GCA_010110895.2. Classification (NCBI taxonomy): domain Eukaryota; kingdom Viridiplantae; phylum Streptophyta; class Pinopsida; order Pinales; family Pinaceae; genus Picea; species Picea sitchensis. Next base: position 47,902 of record SNQJ01S0044594.1, on the reverse strand, counting down.
TATTTTGTTGATGTTATTCTCTATAAGGGCTCTAGAGCATGCATGGAGGGTAGAGAATTCTTTCATCTTGGATGCAGTGGTAGCAGACACAATTTTTGGCAAAGGACTGGCAAATTCTGGAGTTCGAATGAAGGCCTGATCATATTCGTTGAGGTGGTCTTTTAGATTGGCATTTTTCGTCTCAATTCGTCAAATGGAATCATGAAGAATTTCACCAGTTACCCGGTGAAATGAGGAAATTTGGGATGACTGCATTTCCATAAAGTTAATCTATGTGCGAGATTTGCCTTTCCTGTTTGTTACATATTTCTTTTCAATGACCATACTTTTAGATTGGTTGTCAAATATAGTGCTCTGGATTACGAAGGATTCATCTACGTAAAAAAAATTGGTCTCTAATATTTCCACTGTGGATGACCCAATTTTCTGCATGTGCTCAGTTTCAATTTCAAGTTGCAGTTTTCCACTTTCAATTTTGGGTTCCTCTACCTGCCCTGCATTGTTTTTTCTCTTCTTTTCTAGTGGAATTTTGTGAGAACTATCATTATTTATGCGAGGAGGGTTCTTATATCCTCCTCCACTCGAAGATTTATGGATTGCTTTCTTACTGGGGTGGACCATCGAAGTGATGCTCCATGATGTCGTGCTCTTGGGAGTGTTGGCAGAGGACTGGGTACTCTTTTCACCGGATACTTTTCCATGTTGTATGTACAATTCAGTTCCTCTTTGCAATGTCTCTGTGTGGAAATCGACAGAAGAAGGATTGTTGTCAACATTGTTCATGTCTTGGGTCAGCTATCTATCGATAAAAGAGGTGTTAAAGCCAACAACTAGTAAATGTTCTCGAAAGATGCCATAAGGATCGAACCCTTTTATCCTTTCAGCGTACGTTAGGTTCGATTTCTTGAAATTGGTGGCAAAATCGTCAATCTTGTTGATGTTTTTGCACATGAAGTATCCGACTTTCCACGGTAGAGGAATGAACTATTTTTTTTTCTTGTCATGGAAAAAACGCAACCAATGGTTGTATTGCCTTGATATTTTTGCAACAAACATCTTGTCCATGATGTGGCATGGAAGGAAGGCAGGATTTTGCTTAGAGCCAAATACCATGAGGACACTATGATTTTCCTTTTTCTCAAGTGAGCCCTTCTTGTTCAAAAACTTGGTTGCATGGCTAGACATCTGCGAAGCATCCTTGCCTAATAGTAAATCTTCGAAAACTGAGACAAAGCCATTAAAAACTCCATAAAAATAATGGGAGGCCTCATGCCTCCACAGGGCCTTATACAATAATGTTACTGGGTCGAATCCACAATTTATTTTATTGGAAAGAGAAAGTTTTGGAAATGGGCAACAATGCAAAATTGTGAAAATTAAGTAGGATAACATGCAAAATTTATTCGATTCTTTGAATCGTGACAACTAGGAATAGAGCTCAATGGAAATTAGCTTCCCCCAATCGAAAATGTGTTGTTCCTTGAATGTGAAATACAAAATATAAATAATTATATGTGAAATGCTTGTCATGGATGTTTGTCTCGTTATTCTTGTAATTAGCCAAGCAATTTCCCAAAATGGATTTCTAAAGGAACTTACCTGCAGCCTTGTAATATCTTCAGGAACTGTTGTCGGGTCTTCGAGGAAGTTGGATAAGATGTCCATATCATTATCATTCTTTTCTAGAAACTGTTTGCAGTCTTGTCCTCTGAACGTCAATGTTGGCTTTGGCAATTTTAACATATCGCAAAAAACCTGAGGTGAAAAAGAAACAGGAGAATGGTCGCGCAGTGGAATAATTCTTTGTCTTGGAATATATTTTTTGGTGCACCAAGAAACCACCTCCTTACACTCAAAAACCTCAAGGACGCAGCCTACACGAGTGATTCTAGAGGTCCAAATCAATTGGTTCTGGGTGGAATGGGATGAATAGTAAAAGTATGCCCTAGACCATTGGAAGTTATGGTCCTTGTGTGCAAAAATAGTTACTGTATCTCCACAAAATTGTTGTTGAGTTGTTGCCATAAGTCTACAAGAATGTTTGTTTGCTCCAGACGATGAATGAAATGAAAATTTGGAAGGAATAATATGAGCCTACACAAATTTTGGTCTAAAGCGTGTGAATGGGAGATGTCCTTGAGACTTTCGTTAATTAATGACAATTTGGACGGTTGTTGCATGATGCATTGTTAACATTAAAAACTAGTAATTGCATACATAGAAAATGCGAACATGGCGGATATTGCAATCAGTGATTAAGCATTATAGATTTCTTGAGCAGCCCAATATGACGACGTGTGTTTGAGATGAACAATCGGAAGGGACAAAACAACTTTCCACACATGTTGGTGTAATGTGTAATAATGGGAGATCTCCTCGAGCATTTCGCCCATTAAATACAACGTTGACGGTTCCTGCATGTTCACCTATTAGCATGAAATGTTTCTAATTGCATAGTAAGAAAGTACGGAGGTCGCGGGCACGAGAAAAAAACAGCTACAACATACGGTTGCAAGGTACAACCATTCAAGGTGAGTGCGTGAGGGTCAAATTGTATGTATTGGAACTTTTTTAGTGCAATGCATGTAACAGTGAAGAGAGTATGGTAGGACAACTAGAAGGATAGGAAGTTAGTGGAGATAGAAGGTAGCGAGAGATAATTTGAAACATTTGTGAGGCATGGTAGAGTGAAGAGCAGACGATGTCAAAATGTGGCAGTCAATTTGTATATTGCACAAGGTGCGATGCCAACTGTTTCGTGCCTTTGTGTCCAGTTGTCACTACTAAGAGCTAGTTTAGTATTGAAAATAATTTTTTAGATACTCGTAGATACTTCATAGGTATTAGCATCCATAAACAATGGCAATCTCCACCCCGCCAACCCTGCATTCTGTGGGTCAATTTGTATATCGCGGAACCAGAAGCATTGTTAGGAGGACACGGAACAATAGAAGTGCAATGCTGAGTCATTCATTTTGCAACCCCTTGTCAATTTCTATATCAGGGAATTCTGGGTGTTATTTTTAAGACACGCAACAATGGAGGCCCAATTTTGAGCTTGCTTACCTGAGAACCTGTAATTGAAAATGTCGCTAGGTATGGAATGCGGAATCCATACATACTCTATAAGATACAATGTCCATACTTTATGGTCCCATAGTTCACATGAAGAAAAAGGGAAAAAGGACGAAGTAGTTAGCAATGGAATTGTAGATCACGGAAAATTTGACTGGAAGATGTATATAATGGAACAAAAAGGAACAGTGTTCAGTTGCGCCAACTCGGCAACCGCGGGTATAAAATTGACTAAGTATGAAAAGGAACAGCGGGTGGTCTAATTCGCCATGCGAGGATATATAAGGAGATGAAATTGAGGCCAACCCGGTAACTATGGACATAGAATTGGCAAAGTCCGGAAAGAAACAGCGGTCGATCGGATCTGTCGTGTGATTATATAGATGGAGATAAAGATATGTCAACCTGCCAACGCTGGGGTTGCACATTTCGTGAACCCAACAACAGGAGGATCCAAAACAGGTTGTGAAGGTTTCTACAGAAGAAATGAGGCCCCAACATTCTAATTGTATCACTCTGAACATTTGAATGCATAATATGTAGCACGGAAGAGTGGACGATGTTAGAATCCGGTAGTCAATTTGTATTCAATAGTCTAGTTATATACTTAGTCAAGTTTCTATGATTGCGGATTCCAAAATTGGTGTGTTGACCTATCTTCATCTCCATATATATCCCCACATGGAGAATTGGACTGCCCCCTATTCCTTTTCATACTTAGTAAATTTATGCCCGCGGTTACTGAGTTGGCGCAATTCAACTCTTCTTCTTCTTGTTTTGTCATCTACATGTACCACTCAAAATTTCCATGATGTACAATTCCACTGTGAACTTCTCCGTCCTTTTTCCCTTATTTTCTTCCCATTTATTATGGGACTATAAAATATGGACATGATATTTCATAGAGCATGTACAGATTCTACATTCCATACATAGAGACATTTTGGATTGCGTGTTCTCGGGCGGGTGGGCTCAAAATTGGGTCTCCATTGTTTTGTGCCCTACAAATAGCACCCTGAATTCCACGATATACAAATTGACAAGCGGACCTGTGGAATGGAAGACTCAACATTGCACTTCTATTGTTATGTGTCCTTCAAACGATGCTCCCAGTTTCTCGATATAGAAATTGACACACAAAATGTAGGGCTGGCGGGATGGAGATTGCCATTTTTTACAGATTCTAGTCCATATGAAGTATCTAACAGTATCTAAAAAATTATTTTGAATACCAAATTAGCTCTTAGTAGTGACAACTAGACACAGAGGTGTGAAACAGTTTGGATTGGACAAATTTTGAGTGGAAGATGTATATAACTGAACAAAACAGAACATAATATAATTGCGCCAACTCGGCAATCGTGGGCATAAAATTCACTAAGTATGAAAAGGAACAGTGGGTGGTCTAATTTTCCATGCGAGGATATAGATGGAGATTAAATTGGTGCCAACGCAGTAACTGTGTACATAAAATTGGCTAGGTATGGAAAGTAACATCGGTCAGTCGGATTTGTCATGTGATTATATAGATGGAGATAAAGATTTGTGAACCCGCCAACACTGAGGTTGCACATTTTGTGAACCCGACAACAGGAGTATCCAAAACATGCTACAAAAGAGTCTGCAGAAGATGTGAAGCCCCAACATTCTAATTGTATCACTCCAAATATTTGAATGTGTAATCTGTAACACGGAAGAGCGGATGATGTTGGAATCTGATAGTAAATTTGTGTATTGCGACATTTTGGATCGTCGTTTCTCGGGTGGGCGGGCTTAGAATTGGGCCTCCATTGGGAGCATTGTTTAGAGGACACAGAACAATACAAGTGCAATGTTGAGTCCACTAGTTTGCAGGTCCACTTGTTAATTTGTATATCGCGGAATTATGGATGTTATTTGTAGGGAACAGAACAATGGAGGCCCAATTTTGAGTCTGCCCGCCTGAGAACCTGCAATCCAAAATGTCTCTAAGTATGGAATGAAAAATCCATACATGCTCTATAAAATATCATGTCCATATTTTATAGTCCCATAATACACAAAAATAAAATAAGGGAAAAACGATGGAGAAGCTCGCAGTGGAATTGTAGATAACAAAAATTTTGAGTGGTAGATGTAGATGACAAAACAAGAAGCAGTAGAGTTGAATTGCACCAACTTGCCAAGCGCGGGCATAAAATTTACTAAGTATGAAAAGGAGCAGCGGGCGGTCCAATTCGCCATGCGAGGATATAAATGGAGATGAAGATATGTCAGCACGCAAATGTTGGAACCCGTGATCATAGAAAAGCGACAAAGTATATAACTAGAAATTGATAATACACAGGAAGAAGACAAGGGAAAAGTATCTCATCGAAGAACATCTAGTATTTGATTATTAATGCAAATGCTTTCGAACCCCTATTGAGTTCTCACCAATTAAGGCATAAATTGTAGATCACGGAAGTATCTTTCGTGCCACTATGTCCACTTGTGACCAGTAAGACCATTATTCATGTATATCAGGAAGGAAGTGAAGTTGTTGGGGATGGAAAGGAGCAATAGATACTTTGAATGAAGTTAATGTATACGAGGAACCCGTGGTGTAATTGTAGATCACAGATGTTTTGAGTGCAAGATGTATATACCGAAACGATAAGTAGTTGAGTTCGCAAGCACTGTGTGAGGACATAGATGGATATGAAGACATGTTAGCCCACCAACTCTAGAATCAGATACCATAGAAAGGGCACTAAGTATATATACAGAAATAAATAATTAGTAGGTAGAATAAAAGGTCAGTTTGTATGCGCCGATCCAGCAACCGCAGCCATAAAATTGACTAAGTATGGAAAGGTACAGTGGTCAGTCGGATTCGTTATGTCAGGATACAGATGGAGATGAATATATGTCAGCGCTCAAACCCTGCAACCAACCATCATAGAAATATGGCTAAGTATAAAACTAGAAATCCATAATGGACGGGAAAAGGAAAAGGGGAAAAGAGATAAGTATTTGATAGTCGAAAAAACAATTTTTTTTTTCATTTATTAATCGCAAAGTTTTCAAACCCCTGCTGGGTTCTCACTAGTAAACGCATTAAGTGAAGATCACTGAAGTTCTTTGGCTGCAAGATGTATATGAAAAAACATGGGACATAGGTTCTGGGTACCTCAAACCCGAGGCCTCGTGCCCAGATAATTAGCTAAGTATTGGCCAAGACAAAGGTTTGATATCTATTTCAATAGTATCCATACTAGTATCTATCAATGGAGAAAGTTTTCATATTTATCTGAATAGTATTCATACTAATATATATTAATGGATTGTTTTTGTTTCAAATGCAAACGATCTCCCAATTTGCAAGATGCTCTTCGGTTCACAAATTTCGTTGAAAGCATGAAAATTTTGACTGCAATATGTACATAGTGCAACAAGAAACATGAATTTGCATTGTGGTTTTAGCGATATAAACTCATTATCATCTATTCTTGTTGTATTGTTTGCAATGACATGAGCAAACAATGTCTCTCCATAAACATCAATATCTGAATTAAATTAAATGCAATCAATATTTGGTGTGACTTAAGTGATTAAAGCATAAATTGCAGACCACAGAAGTTCTTTGGCTGCAAGATGTATATGAGGGAACAGGGAACATAGTTGTTTAATACTGCAAATCCAAACATAATTGCCTATTTTTTTTGTATTTATTCCAATAGTACTGGTATTTGTATATATGCATGGATATTATGAAATAGAAGAAGTTTCAATATATCCAACATACTGAACAGGAACATTGTGTAAACAATTGAGCCGCTTATGAAAAATTATTCTTAAATGTAAAATGTAAAGAAAGAAGAGACCGATCTTTATTTAGATTGAAGCAATGGGTAGCATAAAGTAAATCTTCTCGTTCATGTTTAATGACACAGGGGAAGAAGGTACAAAATACAATTAAAATAAATACTAGAAATTGGAAAATACTGAAATATGTACATTGATGAAGCTTCTTGACAGTTTTCTTCACGTTCAAACTCTTTATTCGTAAAAAATGAGTTTAATATAAATTTTGGGTTTTGTACTTAATCGGTGCTACCAGCTACATCTATCCCAGTTTTTTGAATACCTTGTCTCTTCCAGATATGGCTTGCTTGCAATGGCTACTTATTCAACATTCCATTCTTTGTCAAGTATTAATTTCCCTCTAACGTCGAAAATTTGGGGTTTAACGTGATTTCCTTCCAATGTTCCTGACCCTTGACATCCGAGACAGCTTAGAAATGTGATTCAAGCCGATTTCAAAGTGGACGGAGTCATTTTATGTCACAACAACTATGGGAGGGGAAACAAATTCAAGTATGCAGTGACGGGTATTCTCCCTGTATTTCGTATTATGTTTGGTTGAAAAGCCTACATGAGGATTTGTATGTTCAACTTCTTTGCTTTATTATAGTAAATTGGAAGAAATGTTCAACACAAATGAAAAATGCAAATCTATTGAGGTACATAACTTCTTCGGGCAACAAAGGTGTGGAAACTGCATCAAATCTTGCAAAATGCGCCAGCATAGGTCTGGCAAGTGTATCAAATGTTGCAGATGGTACCAGAATATATCTTTCCTCATAGTGCTGGAGGTGACGCCAAATATAAGGAGTCTGCAACTACATCTAGAGGAAACTGAACAAAATTTGACAAAGAACATGGTTTTCTATCAAGTCAGTTACCAGACCCACATGTAGCTCATCAAACTTTGAAATAGAAACTTTTGCAGTGATAATATGTCATTTTATCCACCCATATAGTTTATGTTACCCGCCTATGGTTACATTCTCAAATGGAGAATTATTTTGCGTCATTTACGAACATGACAACCAATTTTACAAGCCACTGTAAATGCGTCGCCCCTGAGGAAAAAAAATTCTTCTGGGATCTATACAATTCGATACACTTTCCAAATATGTGTTGTTGGAAAAAGCTATATACTCAAACGAAGAACTATTTTTCATGCGACCTCAAAACCCATTACAATTCCCAGCAAGAAAACAAAGAAGTTAAACAAACAAATCTCCAAGTAGCCTTTTCAGCCAACCAAAGCATCGAACACAGGGAGAACACCAACAAGAACATACTTGTTCTTTTTTTTTCGTTCTCTCTGAGTTTCTCTTGTATAACAGATATTTTTTACTCAAGTCTCATGTCACATAAAACCAGTCTCTCTTCTTTCATCTGCCCCTCAATCGCATCTCTAAATTGTCCTACATGTCCATGACCAGGAACATTAGAACGAAGGCACCCTAAAGCGCAACTCTTTGATGATAGAGAGAAATGGAAATAAGTATTTAAAAACAATGCTAGATGATCTTCCGTAGATTTTGTGTTGATTAGTTTTAATGACAGATTTTTTCAATATTTTCGCTTATTAATGCCAATCTTTTCGAATATGTATGCTTAATAGTGACTAGCAGCACATATTAAAATTCCCATATCCGAGTAGATTCTCAAATCTGACATCTAAGATATGCACAATATTAAATAAGGACATGACATCAAGGCCTCTGTGGGTGACACGTTCGTGAACTATGCTGAAGCTTTTAAGAAAACTAAAATTGCACAAGAAAATATATATATATATGTATGTATGTATGTATGTATGTATGTATTTTCGAAAATTCAAAATGCAGGCAAAAAGAAATTACCAGATCGATAATATTCACCTGCATGTTCATTTTAATGGGAGATGTACTCGAGATTTCCAGTTATTGAATCCCATATTTTCAAACCTGTCTGGTCAGTTCTGACGTTTGAAAGCATATTTAATGTGTATTACGAAGCAGTGAAGGTAGTGGGGATGGATCCTTATGTAACAGATGGTTCCACTATTTTTCTGTCTTTTTCTCCATGAACGTACGTAAATCGTACGTGTAGTGATGTTCAGGGGGTGGGTTGGAGTTACTTCACACACACCTAGGATTTCTTTTTCCTAAGGTTTTTATTTTTTTATTAGTTATAATTAGTCATTATCCAGTATCCTATATTTTAGGAGAGAATATTCCACCTGGAGAATATTCTCTTTTAGTTCACACTTTAGTTTGACTAGTTGAGTTGAGTTTAGATGTTGCATTGGGATCATCACCATGCAACATTGGGATCATCACCATGCTAGTTAGGCCTTGCCTTGGTATCATCACCAAAATGGCACATTAGCCTTGATTCCTTGAGTTAACTCCTCACTACTTTATGTTCAGTCAGTTAACTGAAGACTAGTTGACTAGCTAACTCAACTAGGTTATAGTTCACTCACGTAACTGCCTGAGAGACTAGAATAGGTGGTAGTTCACTCCTGTAAATGTTGGTGTGTGTCCAAATCACTCTAGACCACCACTATGGTGACTTGGTTCACCTCAGGTCAAACTCATTGAGTTATACAGAGTATATCATGTGTAAATTATTCATTATTCACACAGTTAATGAGAATTATTTCCATTCTTTCTCTCCTTCTTCTTCTTTTTCCAATTCTCTCTGCAAATGTGTGTATCATTGTTTAGCTAGATATATTCTGTGCAGTTCAACACATTTACAAAAAAAATTAGCTAAATATGTTATAAATTTTAGTTGTAAGCTACAAGAGATCGACTAACAATAAATGAATTCCTTTTGTTTAGCAGAAGTTTCATTTTTATGTGCATTCCATGTGTAATGTTTCTTAGTTGGAGGCTAGGTACATTAAAAAGTGGTATCAGACTTGATAATGAGAGATGTTTTCATGACATGGCCCAACTTGGGTGACTCTGTATGTTACAAAAAAACTGTAATCATGTCTCATTCTAAGTTCTAAGTGGAAAGTTACAACATTCACATGCTGCAATTTCCACCTTCTTACTACTATAAAATTACTTTATTAATTTATGAGAAACTTTTAGCACCTAATTTAAAATTATTTGTATATATATATCTTCTCATCCTCAATACCTTTCCAATGACTATTTTTTTTTCTTATATGTGATCCACAAGATGGAAGTTCTGGTCCCGAGAAGTTTTGACTATTTTTCCCAATTTATCCATGTATTCTACAGGTCTCGTATTTCTCCTATTACACATTTTTTCATACCCATATCCCAAATTTGTCTCCATGGTTTTCTTCTCTAGTTCATAATGTTTACATATACTACTCTTGTTCCTCAAACAAACTTCTAAGCAAGGATTTATTCCCTTTGGAAGTAAACTAGTATTGAAATTTTACCTCAACTGTTTTAGCCAAAACTTTCTCTTACAAGATCTGTTTTGCACCCAAAATAGTACATTGGATAGCTATTTTAGAGTTATTTTATATAATGGACAATTGTATTGTGGGTTCTGATTTCCTAAAAGCATCATTTAGGACCTCAAAATCCCCCCGCAAGTTAATGACCTTCAAAAACTAAAAAAAATCATAGAAATTTGATTGTTTTTAGTGTTTTAACAGTCCGTTAATATGAGCCTTTGATCTAAAATAAGAAGGAATGTGGATAATTGATAATGTCTCCATAAATGATCGATCATCGAATATTTCTTATTTTAAACCAATATTTCCCATCGATCTCCCTAACACCCGATAATTAGTCATCGACCATTGGTCATTACTCTTCACAAACCAAAAGTTTCTCATGAATCTCATTGATCCCTGACCACTGGTGAATCCTTTTGATGACCAACTTAGTTACATTTTCATTTAACACCAAACGTCGATGAATCCATTTGACGGCCAAATTATTTACAATTTATTCGAACCCCAACCATCTGTCGTCGGCAATCTCTTGTCTAACGTGGAAACTATGCTAACATGGCATGAGACGTAGATGTTGATATGGAATGACACATCATCCAGAGGAATCAAATTATATGATGTTGCATGAAATTTGGATGATGAAATGTTGTAATTGTTCTTTGATCCGACAATGGAGTTTCTGAATTTCAGCAGCAAAATCCTCTACTCCAGTGCTTCTTATCTCTCCCTATTCCAAGTGCCTCAACTCAGAAACACCCCTGGGTTGAATTCCATAGAGTATTTGGAATGGGATCCTTCCAGTTCTTATGTTTGATGAGTCATTGTATGCAAATTCTTCTTGTGGAAGAATCAGATCCCACTGGTTATGGTGTTCAGTAACCAGACTTCTCAATAAGTTTCCCAAACTTCTATTTACCACCTCAGTCTGCGCATCTATCTGAGGGTGATAAGCTGAGTTGAAGGAAAAATATTTCCCCATCTTCTTCCACAATGTCCTCCAAAAGTGTACAAAATTTTTTGTGTCTCTGTCTAAGACAATGCTCTTGGGTAGACCGTGAAGTCTCACAACTTCTATGGAAAACAGATTTGCAACATGTGTTGCATCACTAGTCTTCAAGCATGGGACGAAACGTGCCATCTTCGAAAACCTATCCACCACCAAAAATATGGAATAGAATCCCCTTTGTGTTCTTGGCAATCCCAACATGAAATCCATGCTTATTGCATCCCAAGGCCTCTCTAGTATTGGAAATGGTTGATACAATCCAGTGTTCTATATTTTCCCCTTTGCATGTTGACAGATCCTACATCTGTTCACAAAATTTATCACCTCTTTTCTCATACCTGGCCAATAGTATGAACTATTCAACTGTGAAAACTTTTTATCGTGGCCAAAATATCTAGCCAATCCTCCACTATGCTTCTCCTTCAGAAGATTGTTCCTCATTGAGCATCTTGGTATGCACAATTGATTTCCTCTAAACAACAATCCTTCCTGAACTATATACTCTATCCACTAACTTCTATCTCTCAGTACAGGGCTTGTACATGCTTCATAGGCCTCCTTGAAATCTGTATCATCACAATACATATCCTTAAGGTGTTCAAACCCCAAGGTCTCCACCTGGATTTCTTGCAGAATTAAACATCTCCTGCTTAACGCATCAACAACTTTGTTAGCATTCCCAACAATATGTTTTATGAAAAAAGTAAAATTTTGCATAAATTCAACCCATTTTGCATGCCTCTGATTTAGTTTTTCTTGTCGGGTTATGAATTGTAAAGCTTGGTTATCGTTGTAGAAGACAAACTCTTGCGGGACAAGATAATGCCTCCATTTCTTCAATGCTTGAATTATGGCATATAACTCCTTGTCATATGTGGATTATTTCCTCTTAGTCTCATTCCACTTCTCGTTGAAATAGGCAAAAAGTCTGTTATCCCGACTCAAACCTGCTCCTATTGCATCCCCACTTGCGTCACATCTTACCTGAAATGTCTTCCCAAAATTCGGCAAGATCATAATTGGTCGTTCTGTTATCTTCTCCTTCAGTATATTGAAGCTCCTTTTGGCCTCGTCTGTCCATTTAAAAGACTTGTGTCACTTCTTCACTGTATCCATCATTGGTGCACAAATTCGACTGAAGTCTCTAATGAATTTTTTGTAGAAACTTGCTAAACCATGAAATCTCCTTACCTAGAACATGCTCCTTGGTGACGACCATTCCCTTATTGATTTCACCTTTCCTAGATCCATCTTCAATTTATTCAAAGATATCACAAAACCCAAGTAAATGAGATCTGTCTTCATAAAAGAGGACTTCTTTAGATTGATCAACAACTTCTCTTCTTGTAGCCTCCTCGTTACTAGCGTTAGGTGCCTCAAATGCTCCTCTTTAGTCCTGCTAAAAATCAATATATCATCTAGATATACAACCACGAACTTACCAATGAAATATTTTAGAATTTCATTCATCAGCCTCATAAAAGTGCTCTGGGCATTCGTTAATCCAAATGGCATAACCAACCACTCATACAAACCTTCATTCATCTTAAAGGTTGTTTTCCATTCATCACCTTCTCTCATCCTGATCTGGTGATATCCTCTTTTCATATCTATCTTAGAAAAGAAATTTGCTTCACTTAAGCAATCCATTAAGTCATCCATTCTTGGTAAAGGAAATTTTTACTTGATGGTGATATTCTTGATGGCTCTCGAGTCTGTGCACATTCTCCGTCCTCCATCTTTATTTGGGCTTAACACAGTTGGTACTACGCATGGGCTCAAACTTTCTCTGACTAAACCCTTATCCAACAACTCTTGGACTTGGTTCCTCACCTCCTCAGTCTCTCGAGGTGTTAATCTATATGTTTCTTTGTTTAGCAAGCTTGCTCATTGTATCAAGTCGATATGATGACTGATACTCCTGATGGGCAGAAATGATTTTGGCAGCTCATCCACCACTATATCAACAAAAATATCCAGCAGCTCCTGAACTTCTTCAGGTAAATCATCCATTGATGTACTCGTAAGGATGACTCTGGGCTTCCTCACCATAGTGAACTGCATCTCTTTTTCTTCCTTGACTTATTTTAGGAGTTCCTTCCCACTCATGAAAAGTATGTTTGTGTTGGATTCCTCTTTCTCTTTCTTCTCCTCCATTGGCAGCAACATGTGTGTCCTACTATTCTTCTCCAATGTATATGTATTCTTCCTTCCATCGTGAATGGAATTTTTGTCATACTGCCATGGTCTTCCCAACAAAATGTGGCATATGTTCATGGGAATTACATCACATGGGATTTCATCTTTATATCTTCCTATTTTAATTTCAACTAGGCAATGTTTAGTGATCATTACCTAGTGTCCTTTTTGTAGCCATGAGACTTTGTATGGCCTTGGATGTGCAGTTGTCTTCAGCTCCAATTTCTCCACCATCTCCGTGGATACTAGGTTTCCAATACTCCCACTATAAATGATCACCTTGCATACCTTATCCTTAGTCTTGCAAGTTTTCTTGAAGAGATTGTTTCTTTTCATTGGCTTTTCAACTTCTGCCTCTGGTTTTAAGAGAATTTTTATCAACATGAGGGATGATCCATCCTCTACTTCAACATCTCTTCATTGTTCTTCTGAAATTTGAGCTTCTCCTCCTTCCTTCTTCTTCTCGGGACATTCCCAAGACATGTGCCCTATCTTTCCACAGTTATAGCACCTTACTCCTCCTCTGCCTCTTCCTCTAGAAGAGTTTCTTCCACCATTCTGTATTCCTCATTAACTTCCTCCTCGTTCTAAGTGATTGTGTGGTTTCTCACCCTCGTCCTTAGACTGATGTGCTCTTTCATGGTTAAATCACTTTCTTTTGCTTGGGACCAAGCCTTTACCTCTTCCTCGCTGGTTATGTTTTCTAGCCATATTCTCCTCTACCTTAGATGCAAATTGATAAGCATCCTCCACAGTCCTCACTGAAATCATGCTAAGCTCATCCTGGATTTCATATCTCAAGCCATTTATATATCTAGAAAATCTTTCTTTGTCTCTCTCCCTTTGTCCAGTTCTATTGTTCAGCCTGTAGAACTCCTCGGTGTGCTCCTTGACTGTCATCCCTTTCTGTCTCAGGTTCTGTAGATTCCTAAATAGATTGATATGGTAGTCTTTGGGTATGAACTTAACCTTCAGTTTAGATACCATCCTATCCCAAATCTTTATCCTATGTTTTCCTTTACTTCTCCTCTCAGCCTGCAGTTCATCCCACCATAGTGTTGCATGCCCTTTTAGCTTGGTGAATACCTGCTTCACCTTCTTCTCCTCATCGACATCTTCATAGTCGAAGTGTTTGTCCATGTTACATTTCCCTCATAAATGGGGACCTCTATCTTAGCTATGCCTCCCAATCTGGAAACTTCTCTTAACAAATGTTTTTTCTACAACATCCTCTCCTGCAGCCTCTTCAACCTCAACTTATTCACTTTTTGCATCACTGACATCCCCAACGTCAGGTGCTCTTCTCTGTGTTTCTTCCATTATTTCCATTCTGGTGCGAATCTCTCGCATCTTCCTCTCTACAACACGGTTGGCTAAACGCAGATCTCATCTTCTTGGTGGTATTATGTTGACTATCTATCACACACAGAGTATAGCTCTGAGTTCTCTGTCTCCTTCTTTTCCTCCTTCGCCTGAAGTCTACAGATGAAAAAAATTAAGCTCTGATACCACTTGATGCAGAACCCCTATCCCTCCTAAGGGTTGTGCGACCTCCTGGTTAGGATCTTCTAGTTCCGGAGCCGAAATGGCTCTTCTGGTTTGAAACTAGAACCCTTCAAATGAACACATAGGTCCTTCATCAATTCTCCGTCGGCTTTTCCCAAGCGCCAAGCGTGATCTCCCACAACACACGACCAAGATCCATGACCTCCTGCTAAGCCAAAAAGGGTGCTTATCGGGGACCGGGACTTCACAAGTCAAGCATCCCGTCCCTTTGTCCTTCAAACCTTTGGTAGCCAAAATGCTGAAATATCAGGGACTGAGACTTCACGAGTCATGCATCCCATCTATTTGTCCTTCGAACCTCTGGTAGCCGAAATACTAAAATATCAGGGAACAAGACTTCACAAGTCAAGCGTCTCGTCCCTTTGTCCTTCGAACCTCTAGTAGTTAAAATGCCAAAATATCGGGGACTGAGACTTCATGAGTCAAGCATCCCATCTCTTTGTCCTTCGAACCTCTGGTAGCCAAGATGCCGAAATATCAGGGACTGGGACTTCACGAGTCAAGCATCCTGTCTCTTTGTCCTTCGAAACCTTCAGTAGCCAAAATGCCGAAATATCAAGGACCGAGACTTCACAAGTCAAGCATCCCATCTCTTTGTCCTTCAAACCTCCGGTAGCCGAAATGTTGAAACGTCCTGGTGCCTATTCTTTCGGGAGTTCGCGTTTTGCGAAATCCAGGTGCAAGGGATATCCCTTCTCCTTGGAATCCCTGGTTGCCGAAAAGTCGAAATGTCCCGACGCCTATTTCTTTGGGATTTCGCGTTTCACAAAATCAGAGTACAAGGGATTTATCTACTCCTTGGGATCCCTAGTTTCCCAAGTTCTGAAGTGCCGAAATGTCCCGGTGCCTTTTCCTTAGGGATTTCACATTTCACGAAATCAGAGTGCAAGGGATATCCTTTCTCCTTGGAACCCCCAGTCACCAAAATGACGAAACGCTGAATTGTCTCAGCATTTGATCAACAGCTCACAACAATCCCATGGATCAACGTTTTTGGTCAAATCATGATTTCGTGATTTCATGGTTCAGGATTTTGGAAGACAAGGATCTCTGCCTTTCCAAGTCGCGGTACCCAAAGTTGTGAAATGCACCAACGGTCTGGATCTGCTCGTGATCAACAGTCGTTATTCCTCTTGATCTTTGGACGACAAGAAACCCTCACCGCTAACCTCGTCACAGCTCCACATGATCCAACGACTTGCATGGTTTCGGTGTTCCTCCTTGAGGACTCTCCCCCATCCATTCAGATCTTTGAGATCTCTCCTCCTGGACCTACGCAGTGTTAAATCCTATGCTCCTTTCTCAAATTGAATGATCCGTGAGATTTTCCACCGCGATCCAACGCTCGACGATGTTCTTCCTCCTGAGATTTTGCTCACTTCAGACTTAGAAGAATTTCTAAGTCTTCGAAGACTCAGTCTTCGCCTCTTCCAAGGAATAAGTTCCTGGATATCGAAAACACTTCCAAAGTGTTATTCCTCCTAATATTTGTCTGGTTTAGACTTCGATTTCCCGTGCACTCCCTGTGTTTGAGGGATTTCAATAACTCAGATCCACGGTGTTTCTCTCTGGCTCGATGCACACCTTGCAGAGCTCCCAATGAAGAGAAATGATTGAAACTGGAAAACCTCACAGTTCCATTCACTTGTTTATGAAAACAAAAATAACAGGAAAATTGCACACAGTCCACACACCATACATTTGGATCAATATTCCATTCTGTTATATTCACAAGTGCCCATTGGCTACAAAATACATCCAAAATTATAACAATTCAAAAATTGAGATCTCCTGCTAACTCGTAGTTCTCTTACAGCTAATTTCTCTGTATTACAACTCTCTCTTCTCTTACGCTAACTGAGCGTACAAAATTTTAAATCAAAAATGTTTCTAGGGTTTCCCCTGGCTACTTGCCTACTCTAACTTCATCCTACACTATCTAATATCAGTCTCATTCCAGATCCGAAGTGGAAACTCTTGCTCTGTTTACAATTTCAAAACATGCTTCAAAGGGTAATTTTCGGCACTGATTCAAGCGTGCCTCCAAAGGTGAATTTCGACATTGAGTGGAGGTGGATTCCAAAATTGGTTGTAACTGCCCATTTCAAAGTTCTAGAAGAACTCTCATGTGTTGAGTGGTCCCGCCTCTGTGCGCTTTCCAACGATGCTCCTGCATAAAAAATTCTTGTACTTTGTTTTGCAAAATGTACAGACTCGATCACGTCAAACACAATATTTAGTCTTGGGTTTTGGTTTTCATGCTTAAATAATGGATGATCTCTCATACATTAATAACTATATGTAATATAAACAGGCTATCTTGTCACTAATGCCAACCTACCCACTATTTATTACAATATGTGATGGATAGCAAAGAATTTATGTGGAAGAGGGAAATGTTACAATACATTGCAGCTATTACCCTTTTTGTTATAAACATGAGTTTCCTCCCTATCTTATATATACCATAACTTATCATTTATCAATATAACAATCAACTTCAATATTTTATTCGTGGAGATTTCTTCCATCATTTAATTGAGTTCGTAAGTGCTAGCTGCCAACCATTAGGTGTGCAAGTATCCCAACCATTATTGTCACTATTATATTATTTTCAATTTATGCAAGCGTGATCCCTTTTGGGTACTAGGGATGTAACAAGTGGTATCAAAGATTCAATCAAGATTTGTTGGTGTTTTTTTGTTAGGTCTTAAAAATTAAAAGAGAGAAGAAAATGACAATCAATTACTATCATTTCACTGATCAGGGTTGAGTTTCTAGAGGAATTCCATATCTTTATCAATGAAAAGAGAGAGATATTATAGCTACAATTGAAGGTAAAAGGGTATGTGGATTCCATAAACCTAGAATATTATGGAATCCACATACCCTTTTCCATAGAATATACTAACTAGATCCAAAAACCAAAGACATGAAATATGGTACTACACATATTATAATATATTATCAAGGAAAAAACAAGATAAATGAAATTTGGACATTTGAATTTTTTTTTAAAAGTTAAATGAGTACATCAACAAAAAATAACATACTAACCTTGCAAGTTCAAAATCCGAGCTATGTAGATCGAGAATTGGATTTGTTCCACCGGTGGGTGACAGAAAAAATAAACAACTCAAACAAAATCCAAGAACAATGTCGCAACTATAGCAACTGTGTCGCAAAGTCTCTTAAAGTCACATATATATAGATAAAATAGTCAACTAGCCGTTAAGACCGACCAATGAGATAGGCGAAATTTTCGTCGCTATTGCTGTAGAATTCCTGCAGAAACCCTGATAGATCTAGAATTCTAGTTAAATTGAACACAAATAATTTGTTGATATTCAAGATATGAGAGAAAGTTTTTGCTCCATAAATTAAAGAATTATATTAATCATAAATGAATATACATGAGCAACCATACTCAAAAAAGAAGAGAGGAGGAGAATATATAGAATTTTCAACATAGAAATTCTAGTCAAAAATTGCTAGAAATAACTAAAATAGGTGTCATAAGCTAAGGGAGACCACATAGTTCGACCTATACCACTAAAGATACATGTCACATACTCACAAGATTCAAGTGATGTGCATTAACTCACTTAAGCTCACTTAATTGACAAGAGAAGTAGTTCCAACTCAGTTAACTGATCCAAAATAACAATTACTAATAATAGTAAAGACAAAAATCATTAATTAAGGAATAAATCTCTCACTCAAAGAGGTGCAAATTCCCCAATAATGGATGATTTTTGCATGGGGGAGTTGGAATAAATCAAGAATAAATCAAGAAAAATAAATAAAATCAAGAATCAGGAGTTGAGTCTTGATCTAAAATTAGCAGTTTTCCCTAAAATCTAGGGATGAGGCGCCCTTCTTCTCTATGTTGCCAAATTAGGTGAAATAAAGTGTAAATGAATGTATTAACCAAGATCTAGGAGTCTAATCTAGGTATAAACTAATGTAAGT
>SNQJ01S0044594.1:8134-21650 GCA_010110895.2 Picea sitchensis | reverse complement strand
AAAAAGTAAACATGTTAACAGATGCCTTGATAAATGCAAGAAAGTTATGAACAATAAATCTGATCCATTGATTTTAGAGGATGACTAAGAATATGCCAGCATCTTCAATGCATAGCCATCAGATTAGGGTTTAAGATTAAATAAGGTTAAAAGATCATTAATTGTGCCCATTGTCAATAGGGGTACACCTTTCGACGTAACAAATTCTAAGTTATCACGTAATCTTCGAACACAAGAACTGTAATAATTGTCACGTAATCTTCTAGGATCCATAAAATCAACATGTTCGATCTTCCACAATGCGAGTACCGTGTGGTTGGAGGAACATGAAACATCGTATTTTCTCGTGGTTATGTAGTCATTAGGACGGAATCCCTCTCTCGCAAGGATAGTGTTCTAAATATTATCACCACCCTTCGTACTCATTAATTATAATAGACTTTCTTTTCTCGTGTAAATCTACACACTTATTTGTGTCTATTGTTGCGATAAAAGCATATATTCGGCGGACATAGCTTGTTTCGTATTTTGTTTGTGTTCGAATATTTTTTATGAAAATGGGGAGTAAGTTTACCATACTATAATGTATAATACAACTAACATCAATGTATAAAGCTAGAGTGAGAGCCCGACCTAAAAATATACACTCTTGAATTTTACGACATACACCATGACATTAAAAAGCTTACAGGTTAGGAGGAGTAGCAAAGGAGCTATGTTCTCCGTCCAAAATTGGATATCTATTTAATAGATCTTGAAATCAAATGGACTTATGGGGAAAATATGGTCACCAAGAAAGGTTGATCACTACCGCAAATTTTAAACCGTATGTGAAACATAAGATATAGGTTGATCACTATCAAAATGCCCAATACAAATTTTAGGAAGCAATATGTGAAAGATATGATATAATATAGACACTCAAAAGAGGGCAGAAAGACGGTCCCTAAGAAACATAGCTTGATCACTATCGTAAATCCTAATACAAATTTTAGCAAGCAGTGTGGTTTTAAAGCAGTGTGGTGTTATTTTCAGTTGAATATTTTCAATATATCGTAATTCCCAATACAAATTTTAGCAAGCAGTGTGGTGTTATTTTCAGCGGAATGTTTTCAATATATCGGAATTCCCAATACAAATTTTAGCAAGCAGTGTGGTGTTATTTTCAATGGAATATTTTCAATATAGTTTGATAATTTGATCACTATCGTAAATCCGAATATAAATTGTAGCAAGCAGTGTGGCGTTATTTTCAGCGGAATATTTTCAATATATCGTAATTCCCAATACAAATTTTAGAAAGCAATGTCGTGTTATTTTGAACGGAATATTTTCAATATAATTTGATAATTGGGTAATAGTTTTCAGGTTGAAATACTCAGAGAAATGGTGGCTGAATCGGAGATGGAAATAGTAAAACTGAAACTATGATTCAAATTGTTAATTACTAGCACAACAACATAATTGTGGCTATGAACGCCCAAGGCGATGACAAAAGTACCAACAACCGAGACCTCTACTGTCTTGGTGTGCTATGACTTATTAGAATTGATATTTTGATATCCTATAACTTGTTAAAAATTAATATTGCTCCTTATGTCATAGCCTATCTACTTTTTCAGCCACAATTATATAATAATATAATATATAACATAACATATACTTAACCCTAATAACCTTAATCCTAAGTTTAATATGAAATCGCGCGCAGGAATTGGTTGCAGGAATCCAGGTTGGAGTCAGTTAGGGAGTCAGAACACCAGTCAAGTGCTGGAAGATAAGAGTGATACGATTCCTAACACGACTACCTTCTTTAGTGTAGTGTTGCCTAACACAAGAATGGATCTTGAAACAAAAACTTTGAGATACATCCAGGAAGCTCTGCTAGTAGCGTTGTTTCCGTATCTGGTTATGATGCTAGCGGTGCTTTAACTTCAAGGTAACTATTGGATCTGAAACTAAGGGTTGATAATTTACCCCACACATATTTGGAGTGTATCTTCCTGAACACATAGATAAATAGATACGGGCAGGAAGTCGGGTTGGAGTCCGTCAAAGAGCTAGGAAGCAGGTTTAGAGTTCTTCAAGGAATCAGAAACCCAAGATGGAGTTTAGGAATTGGGAGTGGGAAATTTGATAATAAGCAGGGACACTTTCTAAGTACACATCTATTAATTGTGATTTGGTAAGGGATCTTATAGGGGTTTTGGTTTTGGAAGGAAGGGAGGAAAGAGATGGGCACTACTTCTTTTAGTGAATTGTATATATAAGAGGTTACATTATTCTAATATAAATTATTTAAATTACAAAATGAATGAATTCCAACACGCACACTCCCTTTTGCGCTTTTCAGAGTCTGTAACAAAATATGACTTAAAATTATAACTTAGTTCTCTAACATTACACCATTACATTAACCACTATAAAGTTTTAAACTAAAACTATTAAATTATTACAATATATGAGTATTATAACATACATTTTAATGCATATCCGTCGTGGATGTGGAATGAGCCCCAACCATTCTTCGTTATCGAAGTCCACGTTATTTTCATAGTTGTTTCTATTATGCAAAGATTTTGTTGCTTATCATTAGCATAGAGGGGAGCATCCCCCTTATTCAATAGGTTCACAAAAGTAAATTGGCCATAGTGTTAACACACATTGAATTCAATAAGAGATTGGAAATTAACATAGTATGGATTTAATAGTAAAGGAAAAAGATTGAATTCAATAAGAGATTAGAAATTAACATAGTATGGATTTAATAATAAAGGAAAAATAGCTTAAAATAAATAGAAAATAGAAAATAGA
This sequence comes from Picea sitchensis, assembly GCA_010110895.2. Taxonomy (NCBI): domain Eukaryota; kingdom Viridiplantae; phylum Streptophyta; class Pinopsida; order Pinales; family Pinaceae; genus Picea; species Picea sitchensis. The sequence goes on along the minus strand of SNQJ01S0044594.1, from coordinate 18,836 downwards.
TTTAAGAATAAATGCATTTGTGCAATAAGAGATTAGAAATTAAAATAGTATGAATTTATTAAAATAGATTTAACAATAAATGCATGGTGTTATCACTCCAAGAAACTCTTTAGAGTTGTAGGCCAAAGATGCTTGGTAACTTAAGAATATGATAAATTAGGTATGCTTGGAACAATGGGATAACTCAATAGCTAATGAAATGGAGCACTTATCATGCATTCGAATAAGACAGTGCTTTTAGAAATTAATAATCAGACAAAAAAAATTGAATAGCTGATGGAGAATATTAATCTAGATAACCAAATACAACAGTGTACAGGGGCATACAAGATAGCAAGAAGTCTTTTAATTCAATTTTATGATCTTAATAAAGGGATGACAGTCTTTAGAAGCTAGGACAAACTGAAGTAAAAAATAAAATGATGAAGTACATGAACATATCTGATATTGAAGGCAAAAGAAGATTGTTTTTCTTATTATCAAAACAAGAGTCTATTATAGTAGAAAAAATATATCCAAGATTGAACCTTTGTATCTTAAAAAGATAGGCATTTATAGGCTTTACAACAAGTCTGAGATACTGGAAAATTGGATATGTATATCTAAATATAGAAACTAAAACTAACTAAATACAATTGGATAATCAAAGAACTAGTTCCTAGGACTCGAACTGTCTTCTTTGTTGATCTTTGACATCTGGTCTTCATCACTTCTATGACTTTGATGTGTCGTGGAGGTTAAAGACGCATGTCTTCTATGGATGGAAATCTTCAACAACTATAACCAAAACTTTAGTTGACCAATTTTAACATTCGGTCCCAAAATCTCCACGAATCTTTGATATTGAATGTTTCTTGATTTGGTGTTTAATCCTTTGATACTTCCTTACCCTTTTAATCACTCCAAAATTGCCTTGCTCCAACTTAAATTTCCAAAATTTTCTTTATGTAGTTTTAGCAGCTATTTTGCCTTACGATCTGTTGATTAGCTGGTGAAATCTCTGCTTTTCATCAGCTAACTGGTTATAATTTCGCCTTCTGCTTTGGTGAAAGCTCTGTCTTGGTCAAAAAGGAAACCCTTCATATTCAAAATTGTTGTTTCATCAAAAACTCAGTGTTCTTTTGATTTCTCTCCCTACAAATTTACAACAACCTCGACTAGTACCTGTAAATCTGGATGTGTATTAAACTTTTCCTTCAATTTCTTGATTTTCCTCTTGAGGCATTTTGCTAACCACCATAAAATGTTGTAATCCTTGGTGATTTTCTTCTTCCTCTTTTTGTCTTTAACACTTTCACGAGCTAGCTTCTCAAAAGCTCCATTTGTCTTTGCAAAATTTTCTGATAATGTTTTGTATCTTTCCTTTATCACTCTTTCCAGAACCTACTGTTGTGATATTACCTCTTTTAGCTCTTCAATATTTTGTTATTTCTTTGATTTCTTATTTCTTGAGGTTTCACCTTCATCTATGGGAGTAAAATCTTCATAGTCCTGTGAAATTTCCATGGAGTGATCTGGACTTTTGATGGTTGGACTTTCATCTTCCCTTTCTGGCTCTGTATCTGAATATGTGTATGGAAAATTGAGAACATTTGTCTGTTTCACTGTGGATTTCTCTGAGTTTGTTTCAAAATCTAGTTTCTTCTTTTCTCTCTTGGGATTTATGCTAGAAATCATGTCCTTTGGTGGTCTTAGGAGATCTCTCCTCCTCCTTGAGATGCTCTAAGGAGTTGACTACTTTTTCCCTGCTTTCTTCTACTCATTTATAGGTTGAGTTTGGGTCTCGAAACCATCCTAGAAGAGAAAGTGTTGCCAAGTTCTTTCTCTTCGTCCTAGTTCCTCTAAAACTATCAATTTGATCAGGCCATAATGACAAAGGGAATTTTTTATGCTTAGAGGTTCGGCTCTGATCTTCTTACATGCTTTGGTTAGGCTTGTGTGAAGGAAGAAAGGTAAATTCAGAAGGGTCTTCCCTGTGAAATGATCTAGAAGTCTGAAATGGTATAACATTAACTTGTCATACCTGCCTTCTTAGGTCAAGTAAAGTTGAATGCCTTTGAACAGATCTTGCCATTCATATTCCAGGTAAGAAACAAGGATGTTTTTCTTCGAGGTTATGCTTCTGAATTCTGCCTTGAGGTATACCCTGAAATCTAAGTTCTTGGTCACTGTCGTTTTAAACCAAGTTTGGCCTGTTCTGGGTAAGCCAGTTGTTGTAGCGATGGCAGCTTCATCGATTATCATCTTTAGAGAGCCCACGCTTACTTTCTTTCCATCATATGACTTGGAAAAAACTTCTCTTGTCACCTGGTGATAACCATGCTGTAACTTTTCCACATAAGTCATGCATCATATGTTTGAGAAACGCTTCTACACATCTAGATGAGACTGCAAAAATGATAGATTATCTAAATCTTTCCTCAGCAACAACCCACTTCACATCCTTTCCATATGCGACTCGAACGTTGGTCGTTTTGCACACGGTTGACACTGTAATTTTCTTGATACAGACAAGGCTAGTGCTAGTGAAAACTTTCTATGTTACCAATTAGAAAATGAAACCATATCATATTTCTTGTGAACACCGTGAGTTCAAAACAAGAGATGTTGATTTGATGTCACTGGATGGATGGTACTTTCTCCTCTGTCTCCAATGATGAATGAGATTTCGTCACCTCAGACCCTCTCATTGTTGTCGCACGAAATTTGTCAGCACAATCCACCATAATGTCTTGTTAAAATGTGAACAAACGATATCATCATCATCATTTGTTTCGACTAGCATTCCATAATGATTGTGTGACGTGTGTCGAGTGTGTCCTTTTTTGATTTCTAGAGTCATTGAAGAGAAATCTGTGTTTAGCACTTTCACTAGCTTCCTTGCATGCGGGGAGTACACCTTAACCATTGAAACCTGAGTCTTTCACCAACTAACATCAACTTCACAACATATGTTAGTTGTTGAAAATCTTTTTTACAAAATTTTAAAACAACCTTTTGAGGATCAATTTATTTCTAGGGTAAATTTTTAAATCCTATGTTTTGACTCTTCTAGATTCTAAAGATTTATAAAATCCTATTAATGATCACACTATCACCTACAAAATGGAACAAATTCACTGATTCATTTTGGGAGCTAACATTTGGCTCCAACTAGGATGGATACCTCCCTGTGAGGTCACCAAGAACCTAGTTAGACTCAGTAGCCTTTATTACAACTTGAAATCGAAAATGGTTTTACTGAGTACCATTGGGCATGGAGTTATTGAGGAGACAAAACCAAAACACAAGCTAAAAAGAATATGTACAAAATAAAACAGGGCTTTAATAAAAGCCTTATGAAAAGTAGGTTTTCAGAAAACACCCGTTGAAAGGGCCACCTGCTACTTCTTCACCTACAAGATTTTGAAGGACAAAGGTATTATTTTGTTGAACTACTATTATGACAAATGGACCTACCTAGAGAGCATCAAATTTGCCATGTTTTCCCTTTTCTTTCCTTTCTACATCCCATTTCAGAACCAACTCTCATGCTTTGAAAGTATCTGCCTTAACTTTCCTATCGAAAGTTTCCTTCATCTTCTTGTGGTGTAACTCTGTCTTTTCTGGAAGTTGCTCTCTTTCTTGCTGCAACTCTACCAAATTATGGATCCTCCTATTTAAATCATTTGGTTTGGAGTCATCTTCTTGTAAAAACTTTGCAACTGGTAGTGCAAGTTGAATAGGAAAGATGGCTTCGGTGCCATATACTAACTTGAAGGGGGATGTACAGTCATCATGTACCAATTGACTTTCTATTTGTAACCCAGTCAGCCCAAAAAGAAAATTTCAACTTGGAATCCCAACCTTTGGTATTTTGTTCAAGCAACTTCTTTATGATTCTGACTAAAATCTTATTCGATGACTCAGCTAAGCCATTTCCTTGTGGATAGTAAGCAGTAGAATGTAGTATTTGAATTCCCATATCTTCACATAATTTTACCAAGTGTTTATCATTAAATGTAGCAACATTATCAGTGACTATTCTCTTTGGGAAACCAAATGTGGAGAATATGTTTTCTTGTAAAAAAATAATGATGGCAGTGTGATTGGTATTTCTGGTAGGAATGGCCTCAATCCATTTGGTAAAATAATCAGTGGCAACAAGGATCCATCGATGCTGATTTCTAGAAGGTGGTTGAATCTCACCTATGAAATCTAGACCCCATTGCTGGAAAGGACCTGTGACCACAATAGGTCTAAGGGGGGGAGATTTTAGTTGTTGTTTGCCTGCAAATCTTTGGCAAATGTTGCATGTTCTCACAAATTCACACACATCTGAAAATAAATATGGCCAATAGTAACCAAATGTTAAGATTTTATGCATGGTAGTCTTCCAATAGTGATGTCCTCCACAATCACTATTATGAAATTCAGACATGATTCTAGCCGATTCTTCTTGGTTTATGCACCTCAATAGTATCCCTATTGGATGTTTCTAGAACAATAAGTTTCCATTAATGCAAAAATTCATGGCTTTGAGATTTAAGGCTCTCCCTTGTGTTCTTGTCAAATCTGAAGGAACTGATAAAGTCTGTAGAAAATATAAGATGTGTCTATACCATTCACAGTTTACTAGGTGAGATGAAACCTGCAATTTCTCACTTCCTTTATCCTCTAAAGACTGAATATTTTCTGGATTTACGCTTACCAAATTTATCTCAAGCAACTTACAATTTTTTTCTACAGGAAGCTTGGTAAGGCCTTGACCTTTCACAAGTTTTGTTGGCTTGATCTCAACATCAAATTCAATTAACTTTGCTATCCACCTACTCCTTTTCCATGTATGTCGGGTTGTATAAGCATATATTTAACTGATCTTGAAGGTACATAAGCTATTACCTTGGCTTGAAGGATGTAAACTCTAAAGTTTTTTAATGACTTGATGAGTGCATATGCTTGTTTTTCCAGTGGTTCATACTTCACTACAACATCTCTCAAGACTTTACTAAAGAAGGCAACTGGTTGCTCTTGATCATCAACATTTCTCTACAATAGTACAGCTGCAATTGTGTCTTTTGAAGCAAATGAAAAGATATAAAACTACTTGTCAAAGTCAGGGCTCATTAAAAAAGGGGATGTCATAATGGCTTCTTTGATAGCATTGAAGGAGTGCTTAGCTTCTTCGGTCCATATCACTTCAGAATCCTTTCTTAACCAACAAGTGATGTGATTTGTAAGTTCTACAAATTTTCCTATAAACCTCCTGATAAAGTTTATAGTTCCAAGGAAAGACTGAATATCCTTTTTTGATCTGGGAAGAGACAATTTTTTAATGGCTTCTACTCTTTTTGGGTCAATCCTTACCCCATTAGCTGAAACAATATGTCCAAGTAGTTTCCCTTCTTTGAGTGAAAAATTAGATTTCTTAGGATTAAGAGAAATGCCATACCTTCGACATTTTAGGAATGTCTTTCTCAAGTGTTGCAAATGATGTTCATGGATGATTGAAAAAATAGTTATGTCATCAAGATATATCAAGACAAGTTTGTCTTTCTCTCCAATGAATGCAATGCCCATTTCCATATGGAATGTTGCTCCTACATTCATCAATCCGAAAGGCATCTTTTCATACATAAATGTACCCCATGGAGTGGTAAAGGCAGTCTTTTCTCTGTAGTCTGGATGGACAACAATCTGATTGTATCCAGAGAACCCATCAATAAAAGACATCACCTTTGATCGTGACACCTTCTATAAAATATGTTCCATCTTGGGCAGAGGGTAGTTGTCTTTCCTAGAACACTTATTCAAATTTTTGAAATCCACACAGAGTATGATCTCTCCATTTTTCTTTCTGACAGGTACAAGGTTAGCAATCCAATCTGAGTATGTGAGAGGTATAATAATTCAGGCATCCAATAGCTTTTTGATCTCCTTTTCCATGGTAGTAAGTAGCATGGGGCTGAAAGATATAAGTTTCTGCCTAAATGGTTTTGTATCTTTGTTTAAGGGAATCTTGTGTTGAATTATCTCAGTGTTGAATGTCTTTAAGTCATCATATTGCCAAGCAAAGATGTCAGAAAATTCTTTTAACAACTCACCGTAATCAGCCTTTTGTTCTTTAGCCAGATGGGAAGCTAAGTTGACATATTTATGATCCTGTTCACTAGCTACATTATACTGAAAAACTTTTGAGTCCTCTTCTTTCTTTTCCATTTTGACAGCCACATCGTTATTATCAAAAAAAAATACTAAAGGGACCAACCCTTTAGGGATTCTATTAGTGGACAATTGCACTATTTCATGTGTTGCAATTTTACTTCTAAACTTTGGCTTCTCATCATCCTCATCATGTTCATTTTCCAAATCAATTTGCAAATCTGCAAACTCATCTATCACTGCAACAAATCTGGTGAGTTCGGCATCATCCTCGAAAACCTTCCAAAACTTTACATTGTCAGGGAGTGATGACCTATATTTTACTTGTATTTCGTAATTCAATTTAGGGGGAAGAGGAGGTATAAAAGTACAGGCTGACATAGCTAATGAATCAACCAATTCATTCATTTCTCTGGGTATATATGAAATTTTGAAATCTGTAAAAGTATGGATTGCTCTCAAAACTTCATCCCTGTAGGCTTTCATCCTAACATGTTTGGCCTAAAAGGATTTGTTTACTTGTTGAAGGATTAAATTTGCATCTTCGAATACCTGTAGTCTTTGAATCTTCATCTCTTTGGCTGCATTTAATCCCAGGAACAACGCCTCATACTATGCAATGTTGTTAGTCACATTAAAATCAAGTTTAAAGGACAAATGGGTAGTTTTATTCAAAGGAGAAATTAACACCACCCCTACTCCTGCTGATTCTTTAGTACAAGCACCATCAAAGAACATGGTCCAAAGGTCATCTTCTGCTACTTCTTTGGACTGAACTGCGGTCTTCCTAAGCAACAATGAATCTGGTAATGAATCATCAATTTGTAATATGCAAAATCCCATACCTTTGTCAACTGAGTAAATAGGATGGTTGGCTAGATTTTGTTCATCACTGATAACATATGCAAGTTTTCACTCCTTGTATAATCTTTTGTTTACTCCTCCAAAAATGGGGATAGTATCATATGAGAGGTCCATTTGAAGAGTTCCACCTAGCCTCTTCATCCACGATCTTGATAACAAACATCCAAATTTAGGCAGGATCTTTGCTACTACTACATCCATAACCATAGTTTTCATAGATGCCTGGGTCAAAGTTACATCCAAGTCCTTGATCATTCCAAGACATTTAACTTTTCGAGAGTCAAAAGAGAAAAGATCATGGTAAGAATTGGTAATCTCTAACCCAAGCTCATCCATAACCGCCTTTGGCATTAAGTTGTGAGAAGCACCAGAGTCTAACATACAATTATGTAGTGTTTTATCATGAATGTTCAGAGAGATATAAAAAGGTGGACAACTCTCATCTCTATCTTCTATCATTTGGCCCAAAATAATGGTTGGATTGTCATAATATATATTAAGAATATCAGCAGATGGGGATATGAACTTGGGGTCAAGAGTTTTGAGGATATCTCTCTTGAATGTTTCATTCTTCATTAACTCAACCAAAGGGATGGGGATTTTAATTTTCTGTATTTCAGCCTCAAAATTGAAAGAATAAGAGGTTTTATCAGAGACTTTTACCTCATTTGAAGGAGCTTTCAGAACACTTTGTTGGTCACTAGGGGTCTAATTTTTCTGAATTTGTTGTTTGGCAAGGACATCGATCTTCTTTGGAGGAGTAGGTGTGTTTACTTTTGAAGAGGTTGTTTGTTGATTCTCTGATATATGATCCTTTTTCTTGACAGGGGTAGCAGTCTTCTTAGGAGAAGCTGGTGCATTATGTTGGGCAGTATTGGACTTAGATCTGAGATTATATTTGTTCTTCTCTTCCATTTGAAAAAGACCATCATCAATAGAAATTTCATCTATCTGTTTGATCATTAATGCCTCTTCATAGTCATGTTATGTCAGATAAGAATTCCCTGTATCATCCCCGACGTAGTGAATATTATCCTCTCCATATTCTTGATAATCACCTTCATCTTCGTCCATCACGACATTTTGAAGAGGATCCTTTATCCTCTAATCCTCAGTAGGATTCTTTTCTTTCTGCAAAATCTGCATTGGCTGGTTATTTCTTCTGAAGTTGTTGGGATTCTGATTTGGGTTTCTACTTGCATAATCATAAGTACCCCTTCCCTTGATAGGCTTCTTATTTTCAATCTTGAGTTTAGATATCTAAGAGGTTAAAGACTCCAACATTTTAGCCATTTTATCTAACTTTGGATTAGCATTAGATGAAGAAGAAGCTTCATCTCTTCGCTTTCTTCTTATGAGAAGCCAATATATTTGACTCCACTTCAAGGGTAGAGTCTTGCATCAGGGATAGTGTCGGTGACCTCCTTTCTCTCAACAACAAACAAAACTTTGAGTCAAATGAATTGGAGTATGTGATTTTGGCAGAGGCATCTGAAGGTATTATCTCAGCTAGTATTTTATTGTACATTCTATTGAACCTTTTAGTGAAATCAGAGACCGACTCACCATTTTCTTTCCTTAGGCTTCCAAATTTAGTAATATAGTACAAAAAATCTCTTCTATCACCCCAGTGTTTCAAAAAGATATCATTCAATTTCTCGATGCCAGCTATTTAACCAGTAGGGAGTTCTTTGAACCACTTCCTAGCATGGCCATCTAAGATTTGGACAAAAACTCGGGTCTAAACATCTTCCTCCTCAATGTTAAGGTTTTCAACATAACTGTAGAAGGCCTCTATATGTTCTTCTATAGTCACATCACCCTCACCTGTGAATTTGGGCATATACTTCTGATAGTATCCTGTCGACATAGCTGATACTGGATTTGGCAATATTAGTGGCGCATACCTAGCAGCTAGGATTTGTTGCATCTTGGTCAAAGGAGGGGGTGCAGCCATAATGATTAAGGGTGAGAGAGGTGATAGTTTTTTCTCTGATTACTCAACAATGGATGATCAGGGGATCAAATTTTGCTCAAATTTCAAAGTGCTCGGAATGCGACGAAAACGGTGTCATTGCGTCCGTCTCATCTTCCTGATTCCGGCAGTATATTTACTTTTTCAAACGAAGGCCGTATGGAGAAGATATCGCGATCTGTTCATTAAGCCAAATAGGCCAAAAAAAAAAATTGATGCTGACTATACCTTTTCGTACAGTCTGTACGGTCTGACGTGGCAGGGCTGTACAGACCGTATGATGATGTGTCAGGTGGATGATGTGGCAAGGATTCATTGGTTAGCAGTTGGCGAATCATGGAGTGACACATGTCCTTGGGTGGCGAATGATGTGAGGAGACGTGGCCCAATCCATGGGCGCCACATGTCACTCACTGGTTGGCTAAGTAGTTTTATGTAAAATCTATTGGAGGCCGTGGGGTTCGACCCCCGGACCTCCCCACTGCACAATTCCTTTCCAAACTCCGCTAACCAACATTTCGCCCATTGTTCCTTGTTATGAATGCCAACGCATTTATATTTCAATTTGATTGTTGTATTAAATGGAAAGGGGGGAGGGCCGGGGCCTAGCCCCGACCCGTGGTCTCATTGCATAACATGTGACCATATTGTTTATGGGTGCATTGTTAATGATTTGCGCGCAGGTTATAACATTTAACCACGGTTTTACATATAACCTTTGTATATGCGCGCGAGAGTCGGTTTAAATATGGTTTTCACGGTTTTAAAACAACTTAACCATTTTTATCAAAGCGCGAGGTCACATGGCCATACGCCCAGGTGCCGAGGCGGTTAGGGGCTGGCGCACCCTTAACCGTTCTATGGTTTGCACCATTGGCACGGTTGCACCCGGTGTTGGGTTTTTGCGCTTAAATGAGCGTGTGAGCCAGGTTCATTGGAAGAGGGTGCGAATTGTAGAACCAGAGACAACAAGCTTGAAGAAGGAGACTTCCAGGAGGCCTATCTTTCTCATTTTTTGACCGATTGAGGTGCCGAAAGAGCCCAGATAGGGGTTTTGGGACGCTGGGAAGCCATTGGAGCAGTCAGTTTGTCATTTTGAGCATTGTAAGACATGTTTTTGAGCACTTTTTGAGAAATTAATAATAATAAACCATTGGAAGCTGCACCAGGAGATGTAGCCCATAAGAGGGGTGAACTCCTTTATCAAATTGTTGTGTTTATGTGCTTATGTTCAATCATTGTGCTGTTGTCTATGTGTAATTTTCATAAGTAATCCTTTAATTTATGTGTTGCAAACTGATCCTTTTTCTTTAAACACATAACATTCACTTGCAATAAATTTTCAAGCTTTTCAAGTCTTCTTCAATTTTTAGATCAAGTTGGTATTAGAGCACTGGTTTTGAAGACTTGATTGTTTGCAAGTTTTGTTTATGATGCTCACAAGGTTGAAAATCACAAGAGGAGAAGGTCAACTTGTGGAGCCAAGTTCTTATCCGACAAGGAGGAAGACGATTCATTCACCGCACGTTTCAGAGAGACATTCACCAAGCATGGCTCGTGCAGAAAGTCATGAACGTGTTTCGGCTGAAGAAGAAGATCTTAGACAGGCTGTCATGGAGTTGAGAGATATGATGAAGATCTTGATGGAACGGAACATAATGTCTCAGGGTGAAGGCTCCAACCCTTCAATGCATAAGGGAGGCGGTGGTGACAAAACTCCAG